>PPXN03000081.1:0-42552 GCA_003708445.3 Grigorovia transvaalensis
TACTAGAAAATTAGTTAGATAGTTATTAGTTAGTTTTAAGAATAAATTAAGTATTGCTAGTCGAAGTCAAATTTAACTAGATTATTAAGTAAAAGTTATTGAATATCAGTTGCGAGAATCCCAACCGTAACATGTGTGGTATTTCGGATTTCGTCCGAATCCCAAAGTTTTTACGTAATCACATTTTATTACGTAATCTATAATATTTGTTCACGTGACTATATTGATTACATGACATGTAATTCTGTACGATAGTGGACGACGAATATTAGATTATCACGACATTATTTGTCGTATATTTATATTACTTTCTTATGTATATTATTTACTCTTTTTATATAACCAGACTTTCATATTTATATTAAACATATATTATAATCAGTTATTAATTAACGTATTATACCCTATTAATATATTGGCTTTAAAACATCGCATATATTGATAATAACCAACTGCCTGTGATACGCATTACTATCAGTTGTTTATACATAACACGTTAATTCACTTACGATATTAAAATCGCTTAATATAAATAGAAACATAAAATATATTACTTTAATATATTTCCGGCCGCTGCAAACCACAAATGAAATTGTTGTAGAACACTGATGGATCGGAGTTTAAAAGCTAAACGCCGATTAGAATATGATGGAATAAATTAGAAATTTAAGAAGTCTCTTATTATGTAAGAATACAGAGAAGTCTCCTGTTACACACAAATACAAATATCATCTGATTACTAGCTGGATCTAATTAGCTTAAAGATCCATATCTGTCATATATAACTAGGTTATTCTGTTCTGCGCTTCCACTGCCCGACTCTGATTTACAATAGAAATTGTACGAACGGTGAAATATTTAGGAAAATATTAGTGAACAGGTGAAGTTGAAAATAAAGGATATGAGTTCACCTGGTTAATTTATGTTATTCTTAATCAATTTTGTTGTATTCCACATGAATAGAGAAGTTAGAGATGATTAGAGATGATTAAAGATATTAGAGATGATAAAGATATTAAAGTTATTAAAGTTGTTAAAGATGATTAGAGATGATTAGATGAACAAACGTGCAGGGATTTCGATAGTGGTGAATGATTCTTTCTGTGTTTAGGAGATGTAGAATCAAGGTTATTAGTTGGTGCTTCATCATTTGGGAATTTTGGTTTGAACTAGCCACTCCATAAGGGGAATAAAATTCTATGAGTATATGACTGTGATAATGAAAAAAATGATTAATGTATAACGAATACCGATAATGCAATACCAAGGAAAAGTCCCGCAACGGCAACTTGTAAAATTGCTCTGTTATTTCGATGAATCATCTGTGCAGATAAGGTATATTGAACCATTGAGTTTCCCCTTTTATTTGTTAGATGATTTGGCAACTACTATGCGAAGTACCAATAAAGAACTATGAAAGGTTTGATAAAGAAAGAAGAAGATATTTCGTCATCAACAAGGAAGGGAACTTATGCTATGTTGAGCTATTGTTTAGTAGATGTCTTATGACCGATATTCTATGATACCTTATTCATTAAGATAAGTTTTCATTTGGAAATCAAATTGTTTGTTGAGTGATATACTAATAATTCAGGATGGTTTGAGAGTTCCCTTGCGAGATAGCTCATCTCTAATAAATAAATACCGGCTATTATATTAAAAATTGGTAAATAAAATATATAAATTGAAAATCCTAATATTTTTGTCAATATGAAAATATGGATATCATTCAAGTGTTGTTGAGTAGCACGGATACTGTTTGTCACAGTTTCCAAAGTAATCTCGTTATTTTGATTGGACATTGTCAAAAAAAACTAAAAGGTTAAAACAATAATATGATACTTAATATAGTTCAGAACTCAGAAAAATCTATAGTTCAGAACAGGGTTAACTAAATTTATTAATGCTTTGTTTATATAAAATGATTATAATATTGTAAGTGAAGTAACGTTTCATGTATAAACAACTGATAGTAATGGGTATTACAGGCAGTTCGTTTATTATCAATATATGCAAATTCTAATGCCGATATATTAAGAGGATATAATACGTTAGTAAATAACTAATTATAATATATGTCAATATAATATGAAGTCTGGTTATATAAAGATAATAAATAATATAAACAAGAAAGTAATAAAAATATACAACAAGATATGTCATGATAAACTAATAGTTTGTCGTGATTCACATGATTCCAACTGTTAATTAATGAGAGAAAAATTTGTGTGGTACCTTGTGATGAACCATTATATTAATGTTTGAGGAATCTGTCGTTTCTCAAACAAAATTTATTAATGATATCAAATCATATTTAGACATTTCATTCATATCCGATTTCCAAAATTTACTCTTCTTAAGTTGTTCATTAATTCTATCGAACCCAATTCTATTGTCATCGTACAGAATTACATGTCATGTAATCAATATAATCACGTGGACAAATAATTATTGATTACGTAAAAAGTGTGAATACGTAAAATCTTTGGTATTTCGGACTTCTGTCCAAATACCACATGTTGGTCTGTTTTCTAAATACTCTATAAATTACAACAAGATATCCTCAATTTTTGAAGTTTTCTTAAGTTAAAGTTTGTTTAAATCAGGACGTTTTGTCTAATAACAAACTACACTAAGTTTTAGAAGTGTCTCTGTTTAAAAACACAACACTAACGAAAGCCAACAAATTTCAAAATCTCTTTTGTAATTTCGGAAACTAAGCATATAATTTTTACCTTCTTCTGCTGATGGTAAAAAAGGTTTTAGGTAAAATAAACCAAACAAGACGGATATGTGAATACTTTTGGTAGTATCATCCCATGCCTATCTTATAAAAAGGTGTTCACTTAGAGAGATTGCAGGAAACTCATTAGCTTCAAATCCATTCAGAGTTAGAAAATAGTGAGTTTATGATATTATCTTGTATATATATATTTCGATATATACTATTTTATTGGCCATCCTTCTATAAGAAGAGTCATATAAATTAAAATGTAGTATATAGAAAAAGCATCGATTTGAAAATTGAATACATTTTAATTTATTCACCTTAACTACCCCAACTACTCCAAGCTCGGCTATTCTTGTAACTATCGCCGTATTTTTAGGGATACTACATTTGAGGTCTTTGATTAGATTCTAATAATAGAGCTATTATCTGTTCATAGATTTCGCAGGGTATTTTCACCAACACTTCAGAGCAAGAATTCGGGAATCAGGAATATAGCTGCGATTGGAGGAGAAGTACTTAGTAATATACAAAATTTTTTTCTATTTCTATAGTTTTTAATCCTCAGTTTTCAAAATATGGTGAATGAGTGAATCATTTTAGTATTATGGAGATCGAAGCTTGAATAATATTAAACATTTTTCAATCTTTATGAAGCATTATGTAGTTTGCATTTTACAGTTGTTAGTTCTTGAAAATAGAGAGGGTTAGTAATATACCATTGAAGAGTATATCGGAAATATGAGTTTATTCTTCAGCTAACTGATGAAGAATTGTAACGTTGTAATCATTTGAAAGGGTTTCTTCTTGTGATTGATGGAAAATTTCCATTGGCAATACAAAAGATTGAGAAATTTCATTTTCTGAAACATCAAAATTTTTTTGCAGACATCCAGCTAGCAACAATAAAATAATCAAAGATTTACAAAAAGTTTCAAGTAGGAAAAAAGAGCTTTACGATAAACGAAAAAAGAATAAACTGAATCGAAAAATAAGAATCTTTACGAATGTACCTTTGTTATTACTTCAATACGGTTGCTATCACTAAAAAGATTTTAGACTCAGAACTTAAATTACCAGAAAGGGACATATTTTTCTATAGTCAAGCAAGAACATCATCACATCGTTTTCTTGAAAACTTCCCTTCATTAAAATCTGAGTTCTTCAAGAAATGTTGTACGTTTGTAAGTACCTTGCTTTTCTGTTGTATACTTTTCATATGCAGCTAGCACTCCATCAAAACAGTTTGGTAAAATCACTTCGTATTCTATAAAGAAATGAGCTGTTTAAGGTTTTTTTGTACTAGCTAAAGTGAATAAGGATCAATGAGTTATTCAAGCCTACATGCATCACTTGTTATTCGAAAGTACTACGCCATAAACTAGAATGGTAATGAAAAATGCAATTGTTCTTTTGGAGAACGCTTTTTTGTCTTGGCTTAAAAGAAATGACGCAGGGTGCGAACAAGAAACAACACTAAAATTGAAATAGACGTTTGTTTACAAAATTAGGGCTTGCAATTTGTCGTAAATTGTCCTTCTGTCAGGCCGTCGCGAATGTCTTAAAATAGACTACTTTTGAGCCATGGCCTAAATAGGTAAAAAGCTTGACAGGGCTCCGAAGAGGGAAAATCGTTCTAAATGCACCTAATACAAACGATTCTGGGACAATTTCATCTATTGGGAATGTTGTTTCGGGGTGACATTTGTTTGAAAACGGTTTTTTTTTTCTGGAAAGGAAACAAAAACATTGCGAGTTTTTTTGGTTCCTCGGAAAATCGTCTGGAATTTTTAAACGACATTTCGGAAAGGCAAAGTTTCCGACACTAAACGAAGTCTAGAACCGCCCACCGCCTCAGATTTCGTTAACATCTAATCTGAATTTTGAACATCTCGAGGTGGATTTTTCATTATAAATAACGATAAGATTTGTGATGTTGCAGGTTTTTCCTCTTTGCTGTTTTCCTGTTGCTTATCTCACTAGATCTAGATCTGCACTCAAAAAAAACAACTACATTCGCTTTCAATATTTTTTCCAATGAACTCTAAAATCGCTGTCTTATTAGCTGCTGCTTCTGCTGCTTACGCTTTATCTGATGACCAAGTCAAACAATTAAACATCTTATTCTCTGATGTTTCTTCCAACTTAGACCAATACATGGATTTAATCAACGGTGGTTTATCTTTTGATCAAATTCCAGCTGGTTTTGTTGACATTGGTGAACAAATTGCTTTAGGTGATGGTTCCAACTCTTACACCAGTTTATACTCTGAAGTTGACATGGCTGGTTTCTCTTCTATGGTTACCGGTTTATCTTGGTACTCTCAAAGATTAGCCCCAGCTTTAAGTGCTGGTGGTGTTCCAATGGAAGCTGCTGCTGAAAAGACTACTTCTAAGGCTGCTGAAAAGACGACCTCCACGAAGGCTGCTGAAACTACTACTTCTAAGGCTGCTGAAAAGACCACTTCTAAGGCCGCTGAAACTACTTCTACCAAGGCTGCTGAAACCACTTCTTCTAAGGCCACTGAAAAGACTACCTCTAAAGCTGCTGAAAAGTCTTCTACTTCTAAGGCTGCTCAAACTACCGCTGCCACTACCGCCAAGGCTCAATCTGTTGCTGCCGTTTCTCAAATTAACGATGGTCAAATTCAAGCTACTATCCAAACTCAAACCGCTAACGGTGCCGCTAGAGCTGTTGCTGGTTTAGGTGCTGGTGCCTTAGCCGCTGCTGCTTTATTATTATAAGTTTGATAAAATTATATTTTAATATCAAAGGATTTTTTATTCCATTTTCAATTTGTATAATTTATTCTCTCTTCTAATGTTAACAAAAAATACATATAGTTCAATTATTAGTAGAAAAAGAGCTTATTCATTTAGTCTTTTTCTGTCATTATAACTATATATAAAAATATATGTATGAGATAAAAAAAATTGGGTTCTTTTTAAATAATGTGCTTTCATAAATAGAGTAAACGATTTCTAATAATTAATGATACAAACTCATATATGTAATGATTTAATTTATCAATATCCTTTTCTTTCCCCTAAAAAGTTAACAGATCAATTGGATATTGATTATTTTTCGTTTTTTGGTAATATATATATAAGACTATGTAAAAATAGGGTCATTATAGTGAAAACACAAAGCTGGAACAATGTCATTCAAAATTATTTTTTATATTGTTCTGGTAACCAATCCTTTGGATCCACAGGTTTCTTTTCAACAGGTTTTTCAGCTTCCTTCTTTTCCATATAACGGTAAGAGAAGAACCCAATAACTGCTAAGAAGATAATTTGAATTGATAAGAATTGTGGATTAAACATAGACATTAATGGTTCTTGCATATTAATTAAGACTGGATTGACAGCGACAGAAGTTGGTTTCACTTCATCGACAGTTTCGTCAAGTTTAGCAGTTTCATTAACTGTGTGAACCATTGGGAAAAGGAAATAATTACCAGCAGCAATAGTGAATTTAACTTTTTGAATAAAATTCAATGTTTCATTTTTTTGTGCAAATAAATCATCTAATTCACCAAATGAAATTTTGGAGATTAGTTGACCAGTTTCTTGAGAAATAATTTCACCGGATACACCAATAACAGAAACGTTATAATCTTCATGATTGACAAATGTATAGTTTAATAAAAGTGTTTCATCTGTATCTACTTCAAGAAATTTATTTGGATCAAAATCATCTCTATCTAATATGTCATAAGTAATGTTAAAGTTAGCAGTTGGAAGATCATCATCAGTCGCCATCTGTTCATTGCCCACAACTGGAGCATTATCAGCTGTATCATCAGTAATAATAATGTTATTATTCTTGATTATTTCCTCATTAATAAGTTGACCATCTCTAACAATTTCTTGACTTAAACCAGTTTGCACAAAAAGGGCTAACCAAGTCAATTGAGTAAATTTCATCTTTAAAACGTAGGGGAACAGTGGAGGATTTGGGGTACAATTACGCTCAAGGCTTACAATAGAAACTAGTAATCAAAAGTATTTCGATCTTAATCTATAGATAGAACCTTGTAAATTATATATATTAGTTACATATATTGAATGATTTTCTCTCTGCAAATCTGTCCGAAAAAGCAAAACGTGTTCAAATCGAGACATTTTTCCTTCCTTTTTTGTGTCCGTATAATTTTGTGACTGTTTGCTTTTACGACACCCAGACATTATAGCAAAAATTGAACAGAAGTGGAGATCTTAAAAATCTCCGTTTAAGTTAAAAAGCTGTTTATGCTTCCAGAAGGGGAAACTGCGGTATATCCCTTTTGGGTATAGATTTTCCATCTGCGAGTGGCTCTTTTTTTAAATAAAAACGGCGTTTTTTTGACAATTGAAATTTATGTTTTTCGACATAAATCTTGTTGTTTAGATTTCAAAATAAACAACAGTTAAGACAAAAAACAACCTTTTAACACATTTTTATTCAAATCTTAGTCTAGAGAATAAATTTAACAATTCAATCCACAAAGCATCTACCATTACACTTTACCTGCGTATTTTACACATTTCACTACTTCGCAATCAACAAAATATTATATTAAATTATTAGTTATTTTTATTTAAGAGAGTTTATTATTAAGATTATTAAGATTATTATTCCCCTAAATTAAAAATGGCTTACTAAATATTTTGTTTTTAAATATTAAATATATCAGTAAACTTATAAATTATTAATCCCAATTTTTTTAAACTATTAAAAAGATTATAAGTTTTTTGTTAAATTTTATTTTATTCCCCCCTGTTGAAAATGTGTTAAATTAAATTATTTTAAAGATTATTCACCTCTTTGGTTGTATTTATCTATACCCCTTTATCCTAAAGAATCTTTTTTTGAAAGAAAAGAATTTTTATTTTGTTTTTTGTTATTTTTACTATTATGATGATGTCTAATTAAATCCCCACCTTAAAAATGGTTTCACCATAAAATCTCTATTTTATCTTATTTTATTTCATTAAAGAAAAAAAACTTATTATTATACCAATAAAAAAATTATTTAAAATGTCCCCAATTAATCCAATATCAAGTTTATTTGCCACTAATGATTCTATGGAATCTAGTGGTAAATCATTAATTTCAACTGCTCAATTTATCAACCAATCTACAAATGATGCAACAACTTCTATTAAAAAAGAAACTGATGATACGGTTTTGTTTGATACTTTCTTGCAAGATAATCAAATTGATGATTCTCCCATGATTTCTAGTTTGAATAATGGGTTAGATGATGCAGTTGTTGAAGCTTTTTTCAATTCAAGTACCGATTCTACACCAATGTTTTCTTATGATAATGTATCTAGCAGTAATACTGGTGATGATCAAAAATGGTCATCACTTTTCGATGATGATATTCCTGTCATTACTGAAGAAGATGTGGCACAGAATGATAAAATGATTGAATCCACACAAAATTTAGTAGATCTTCATGAAACTACTACTGTCACATCATTCTTACCAACACCAATTATTGAAGATGCTAAATTACCAACAATGAGAAACGCCAATTGCGTGTCAAAACCATCAAGAAATCATGCAGATGTCTCTATTGTTGCTACCAATGTTATTTCCAACTTAAAACAAAATTCAAGTGAAAGTAATATTAATGATAGTAAAACAAAACTTGACCATTTAGGTATTGTGTCCTATAATCGTAAAAATCGTTCAACTCCACTGACTCCAGTTATTCCAGAATCCAGTGATCCAGCCGCTTTAAAACGTGCTAGAAATACAGAAGCTGCTAGACGTTCTCGTGCAAGAAAATTGAAGAGAATGAATCAATTGGAAGAGAAAGTCGAAGAATTATTAAATAGGAATGCATCACTTGAAAATGAAGTTACTAAATTGAAAAGTTTATTAAGTAACCACAATATTAGTTTTTAATTAAATTTTAGTATTTGGTTTACTGCATAAAACTTTTTCTTTTTGATATTTTTTTTTTTTTGATATATAAGCTTATATAAAGTTTATTTAACGTATTGTCTTTATATTACTTTGTGTCTGTAGCTAAATTTTGTCGGGTATGAATAATCTTTCTTGAAAGTGTACGAGATCTTGCATTTAAAGTTGTTTAACCACCATGTAAAGTGGAAATAAATGAGATAATATCATTGTCTTCCAAGATATAATCTAGCCCACCTTCCAATTCCCAATCAGCATTGTTGATCAATGTGAGCACCCCTGGTCTTACAGTATCATCTTCTAAGAATACTTCAATATCTGACTTATTAGCAATCATCTTCTCTACGATATGGTTAATTAAATCTTTCACTGTGAATTCATCTTGACCTTCCAACGTAACCTCATGAATTCTTTGGCTGTTAACAATAACGTCCAACCCACCAAGGAACTCTACTTTCACACTAACCATTATGAAGAAATTGTAGCAGATCTGGGTGTCTTCGATGAAGGAAGAAACCGAAAACGGTAAATTTGAATTTTTCATTTTTCTTTTCAGATTTGGAAATTGTTTTTTGTCGTTTCGAAGAAGAATTTTATATATGGGGTATCTTAATGTATATGCAAGAACTATATGTTATCAATTTGGAAATCCTAAAATGGTCGTCTTATCATTATATTTCTATTCTTTAACTCAGTAGCGAAAGATTAAAATGGCATTTGTATATATGAATCTATTCATCAGGGTTGACAACAGTTAATTTATTATGCATATTTCCACTTGTTATGATGGAACCAGTACTTATTCTACGAGAATCATCAAATGGGTTATCTGGTGTACTCAAATAGATGTTATTATTATTATTATTATTGGTATTATTACTGGTATGAGTATTATTATTATTATTAATATTATTATTATTATTGCTATTATCAGTTTCATTATGATTGCTGTGATTTGTATTATTACTTATATTAGTATTATCAAAATCATTTTCACCAAGTTTGGTATCATTCATTATGATGCTATTTGATGAATTAGTAAAAGTATCATTTGGTACATATTCTACAGGTTTAATAGCTTCTTGATATTCTTTCTCCATTCTTGCCTCTTCACGTTTTAAGTTATAATGTCTAATACCAAAGACTAACAACACGATAATAACAATGGCACCCACAACACCACCCACTACACCACCAGCAATGGCACCAACATTAACTTTCTTCTTAACATTACCATTATTTTTACCATTATTTGATAAGGTAGAATTTGTGACATTATTTGTTGGTAGTACTTGTGAACTCTTAGTTATTGTATTTGTAACAAAAATTGTAGAACCACCTTGTGTATGTAAAGCTGTGGAATATATAACCGAGGTTTGTACGACATTTGCAGCTGTAATTATTGTACTTATTTGCGGTGCAGTTGTTGTATCTAATGTACTAGATCCTATATTATTATTACCATCTGTAGTTTGCTGCGCTGTTGTTGTAGTTGTAGTTGGATTTGTATCTGTAACTGCACTTTCCGCTACGTTTATATCTGAAACAGCTACAAGGGTAGGTGTTGAACTAGTCTTAGTTGGAGATAGAGTTGAAGTTGTCTTTGATGTTGTTGTCGAAGGTGACGATATTGCATTTGTGGTGGTTGTTTCCTGATTTGAGTTATCAGCTGATGTGTCAAAATTATCCTCCACAGAGTAAATAGAATATGCTGAACTACCACCACACATTTCCTGTGAATAACCGAAACAATAAGCGTCACACTGAGATGATGTTGCCAAAGATGACGATAATGGATTTGAATTACCACAATAACAGTCACTATGATCAGTTAATGCGAAAAATTGGAAACCCTTACCATTACATGCACCATAACATAACGATGATGATTGATATTGATTTGTATTATCCTTATTGAAACCAGATGGTAAAGAACTATAACAGTTGATTAATTTATAACCATGACATTTTATTGTCAAATTAAGCAGTACTATTACTGATAGCAGCCTAATACTCATTCTTGCTTTTCTTATAGTATATTATTATTATGGTGTTTTTGAATAATTCAGATCTGTAAATGTACACTATTTTGTATGTTGTTTATTAGTGAAAAATTAGTGTATCCAAAAGCAAACGGCTCAGCCTCTGGCGATACACAGATACGGACGATACGATGTAAAAAAGAAGTCAGTAGATCAAAACTGATACAGACTATGCCCTAACACAGTATTTCTATATTTCTAGTTATTGACGTTACAACGATGTTGAAATAAACCAAAAGGAAATCAAAGCAGCTTCTTTTTCAATCTTTTGCGATAAATTTAACCAAAAAGGTGAATTTTTGTGACAATTGGAAATTCCAGTTTGGCAAATGTACTAGTGGGTCCCGTGGAGAGTGATGTATGGATATCTAACCCAATGCGGTAATCTAGGGTTTGGTTTGTCTATTTCGTGTCAAGGACATTCTTGTTTGTCTAGTTAGGGGCTAGAATAGGGTTTAGTGCACATTCCGTTAGGTCTCGTGTTTACCGTTAGGGTGTCTACTCAGGCAGAAGGTCGTACCCTCATTTTACCCTGAAGCTAGATTAGGTCCATTTAATTGTAATGTGGAAATTCTTAGGACCTAAAATTTTTCTTATATTTAAATGTTGCACAAAAATCTCAAATTGTTAAGAAATAGCAATCCCGAGCAATAAACAAGATATATATATAATATGAATACTTTAGTGTTAGGTGCTACAGGTCTTTGTGGTAACAATATCTTAAAATACGTGCAAGCTACTGGTAAAATAAATGAAATTCATACCATTACAAGATCTCCAATTACACAAAATAATAATTTTAACAATAGAACAGTAATTAACCATATTGAGAAAGATAGTAATAAATGGGGGGAATTAATTAAGGAACAAATTGGTGCCAATAAAATTGATATTGTATTTAGTGGTCTTGCAACTACAAGAGCATCAGCTGGTGGTACTGATAATCAATATAAAATTGATCATGATTTAAATATTAAATTAGCTAAAGTTTTAAAAGAACAAGGTTGCAAGACTTTTGTTATAGTATCATCATTAGGTGCATCTACAGAGTCAAGATTTTTCTATATGAAAATGAAAGGTGAAATCGAAAAAGATTTAATTGATCTTGATTTTGATCATTTAATTATATTAAGACCTGGTATGTTATTAGGTGAAAGATTGCAAAAGCACAATGGTTGGGGATCTTTTATCGCTAATCATATTGGTAACTTATTTTACCGTACACCTTGTCAAGGACTAGTTAAATATCCAATTCAAGGTGATGATGTAGCTAAAGCTGGTGTATATTTAGCATTAAACGCTAAGGATAAAGTTCAAATAGTGGAAAGTGATAAATTATTAGATATCGCCGCAAGTTGTGACCTCTCATAAATAACTTAGTTTTATTTTTTAATTGCATTTAGATAACAATATTAGAGTAGCTATTAGAATTTTTGCTTTATTGGAGTATCGCAACTTTTTATACTTTATGGTTTCATATAAATTACAAGAAAAAACAGTTTTTAAAAACCAAAAAAAAAATTGATTTCGCCCAGGATCGAACTGGGGACGTTCTGCGTGTTAAGCAGATGCCATAACCAACTAGACCACGAAACCATTTCTGAAAAATTTAAAAATTGAAGATAGTACAGTAAAAAATTGTGGTCATGTGAACATTCTGCTCTTTGTAACTTGCCCTTCTTTTTAATACCATAGCATTCAAAGTTCGAAACAACATGATTTCAATTTGCTTAAGAGAAGATCATTCCATAAAAAGCAAGTTTAAAATAGAAATATCAAATAAAGCAGGTGGAAGACTTTTCTGCTGACAAAATTTTCACGTACCTGCGGCTTTATGGCTTACATAACTGCTTACTCATGGGCATTATTTCTGCATGGATCATGTTATTACCGTGACATACACCTCGCTGATTACTCTCGTGCAATCAAGATCAAGTAATACGTGTTGACAACAAGCACAAAAATAAACAAGTAAAGGAAGAGACTTCTCACTTATTCAGTCAAAGGTGCAAACAATCCTTGTAGCAGTCTTGTTCAACACCATGTGTACTGGCCACTGTTAACAAACTCTTTTTCTGTCGCTTTCACTTTTTTGAGTTTTCATTTTCGTTTTTCAATTTCCCCAAATTGGAGGGGTTTTTTGAATTTTGGAAAAACATTGAAAACTGAAACATCAATTGTGAAATAATATCACTCATATTGCCACGCATTAGCTATTATTGGCCTTTCAAACACTGCTATGTCTTACACAAAACATCCCCAAGAGGTTCCAAAAAAAGAAGAAGGAATTTTAAACTTCTTATTAGACACTAGAAATGAATTATCGCAATTGAAACAAAATAGAAAACAATATTTAAAATCTGCTGATGTTCAAATCATATATCAGAATGTGTTAACAAAAGTTAGACAACTGGATGATATAAGGAAAAATGATCATTTATCACCATCTATTAGTGCAGCAACATTAATCCATAATACTGAATTACATAATAGAGTAGATTCTGTCCTAGATGATGTTTTCCAACTATTATCACTTTGCTTCTTAACTGTTGGTTTGAAAAACTCTGCTCCGGCAACATATGCATCTCTATCCACTGTCCAATCTTTATTGGAACATTTAGAAGAATCAAGCATTTATACTTTACATGATTTAAAACCAATCAAGGAAAGATTAGACGTTATCTCCAAAATTGTCGAGAAAAGTTGTTCATCAAACGTTAATAATCATGATTTTGGTGCTGATAGTGATAATGCTGAAATTAGAGAAATTGATAATGAAAGAACCAAGAATAAAATGGAGCAAGATTTATTATTAAAGGCAAAATTGAACCATTGCCTGGATGAATATCATAAACTTGAATCAAGATTAGAAGATATTGATCCCAATTTAAATATTATCTTAGAAAATTTATATCAAATTAGAAGAGGTTTATTATCACTTATAGCTTCATTGAAAGATAATAGTAATAGTAACCCTGACCTTCTAAATGAAGATATATCTGAATTAGCTTTAGATGATAATAATAATAAAAAACCTCAACACAGAAATGAAAGATTTGTTAAGGAAAGATATGAATTATTGAAGAAACAGTTAAGAGATATTGAAAATCAACGTGATGAAGATGGTCAGTTCATTACAGCTCATTCTACTAAAGGTTCAACTGTGGTTAATGGTCTCTTAGACAATTGTAATGATCTAGTCAATGATCTATCCCATCAAGCTGAAAATGGTAATGAATTGAAATTATCTTTGGATCCTTACTTACAACCAATATACGAACAACTAATTGATATCAAGACCACATTAGCCAATTTAATGATTACTAGAAGATGGACTTTAAGAGAAACAGATTTATTTTCATACCAGAAAGCATTAAATGATATTGATTCCAAGAGAGTAGGTGGTAAATTCCCCACAAAATCACCAGATTCTAAAGGTCAAGCTATCTTGCTATATTTGTTACGTAGATGTTACGCAATAATTTATAAATTATTAGAGTCTTCAGAACCAGTATCTGAATCATTACAACCTATTCATAATCAATTATCCACAGTTCGTCGTTGTCTCTTAGAATTGAAAAGAATGGGCGGTGTGGAAAATGAAAGAGAATTATATCCATATCAAATGAAATTGGCCTCTTTGGATAACTTACGTCAAAATGGTAATTTTGTGGATTCTGATGGTAATATTCCTGAAGGTCAAGGTATCTTAAATGCTTTATTAGCAGGTTGCTTTGATATTGTACATGAATTGAAGATAGAAGCTGAATCACGTGAAGAAGAAGATCAAGAAGAAGATTCAGAGGAGGATGACGAAAGAGAAGAAACAACAGAGGATGATGAATAAGAAAACAAACTCTAAGAGCAATAAAAGATATTATATGTCTACAATGTTAGTATTGAATATCGCCCATTCAATAATAAAGGAAGGTGGATAATGGAAAGAGGAGATATTTTTTTTTTATCTTTGACATTATTTTATACATTATTTTTTTTTTCTTTGAAGTATGCCCAATGTGTTACTATACATATACATTCTTGTCTATATAATTAATAAATTACCTTGAAGATCATGTTAATTTACTCTTATAGTGTAATCATCACCGCTTTGTGTGATATAACGAACCCAAGGATAACTCTTATATTGTAATTTTGGTTCATTAATTTTCAAATAACGTACTTGTATGCCAGATGTGGTAAAATAAGGAATTTGAAATTTAACTTGAACAGGTATCTTCAATTTTGGCTCTTCATTATTTTCAATTGAGGGTAGACCCAATTCTGCTGACATAGAGTATTCTTTACCACCTGGGAAACTTCTTATTTTCCACATGATTGCACTCTTTTCTGGTACCCATTTAATTTTACCATGCGAATATTTAAATGTTGGTGTATCTGCATCATCTGGTACAGGTATCAATATTTCCACATTAGTTGCAACTGATTTTCTCTTTATATTTGATCTAGCAACACAAAAAATCTCCACTCTCGAACTTGAATGTGTCTTAATTTTGACATCACAATAGATTAATGGTTTTATTGAAGTTGACAATCTATAGTTCATTAAATCAAAATCACCATCAGGTGGTATGAAGGAAATGATTTTCTCTGATTCAAATTTACTTAGCCTTACACATTGGTGGAATTTCAAATCTTCCAATTCAATATTTGATCGTTTCTTTCTACCATTATTTGTGATGGAACTTTCGTTTTCATTGTGTTCTTCACTTACACCTATATTATTCCCTTCTAAATATTTCGTGAATATACCTTTATCATTAATCCCCAATTTTAGTTCTGGCATACCTGTTAATCTGGATTTGATTTTCACTGCACCAATAATTTCCGATCTTAAAACTTGACCTCTTGCATTGATTAACATATTAATGGATTCCACAATATCTAAAAATGCTTCATTCTTTTTATATTTTATACCTTCCGGTCTCCAACTGACAGAATTAGTCAAGGCATCTGGTGGTCTAGCAGCATTTCTCTTCTTCTTATAGGATTTTTCCAGTTTGAATGATTTCTGAGTAATGTATTGTTTTAACATTTTCGTTTCAGTAAGTTGAGGTATACCATAGTCCATCATTTCGTCTAATAATTCATAAATTATAACAAAATTATCTCTAATGGATTCTTCTTCGACAACTTTAAAATATTCACTCATTACTTTCACTATCCTATCTAAGAATGTAAATATTTCAATAGCGTTAACGGTCAATGAAGTTGCCAAAGCAACAATATATAAATCATTATGCTGAATAAACATATATTCAATGCCATTACGGCTTAAACATGGTGGCAAAACATTTGATTCTTCTTCAGATTCAAGTAGCAACGTTGAAAATTTATCAATGGCTGAAATTGGAATATCATCTTTATAACGACGTGATAATAAAGGTTTACCTTTATCATCACAAAAATAAACAGCAGATACCATGTTGCAGATAATTAATTACTTAATTCAATCAAACTAGGGTGTTTATTGAGTGGATCTATGCAATTGTCGATACCCTCACTGAAGTAATGTTTCATTTAATTTTAGCGTTCCAATTTTATTTGATTTTGAAAGTGTTTGAAAAAACACGTGACACAAATGCTTTTAAAAAAATATCACCAAAAGGGTTGTACTATAATCGTGAGAGCATAAAAAGCATGCGCTTTAAGCAAATATTTGTGTTAAATACAATAAAATAAGCTTCAAAAACTTTTACAAGAAGAATGTGTACAATATTTTACACCACATGACTTATAAAGATAGTCAAAATATATAGCCAAATTTAAAATTTTGGAATTTCCGATATAGTGTAACGGCTATCACATCACGCTTTCACCGTGGAGACCGGGGTTCGACTCCCCGTATCGGAGTTTGTTTTTAAACCAGTAAGCCAAGAAATATAAACAGTATGACAATGATACATAAAACCTCAATAAAATATTTCTTATAATAATTGTTATTTTTGTATATTATTTTATTTATCGAAACCACGATGTAACAAACATTACTGACATTAGTTACTGACAGTCCGCATGAGTGAAATGAGGAGCAGCAAGTTTAGAACGATACAAAATATAATCAAAAAATCATGCAATCTACAAGGAAATGCTGAAATAATATTGAAGAATATTGTACCAACTGAAACGTAAATACTAACGAAACCTTTACAGTAACATATATATGGACTTCATGCGAGATTACAAAAAGCAAGAAAACATGAAAGCAATGTAAGCAAAGATATGATAAATCCATAGATATAAATGTCCCTATGCGAGGCGTTCTTCAAAGCGAGGGATTCCAGACTAAACCTTTATTTAACCCAAAATTTTTCGGATTTCCATCATGTCAAATGAAACCAGCATCAGCTAATGAAATTGTTAAAACATTTATCTTCAAGAGCATATTTGCTGCTTTCAATTTCCAGGGCGAACCCAGATGGCAGTTTACCAGGAGCCATTGTATTCAAATTCTGAATTTCAAAGGCCGTATTGGCGTCTATTTCATGATTTTTAGTTATAAGTATCTGAATAGTACAAGGAAATAAACTAACAACTTCATTGCAAAGTACTGATGCAAAAGTATTTACTCTATGTGCTTATACCTGCTGTTTCGCCATAGTTTTGAGAAACTAATCTAGTTTTCTTCGATATGAATATCGATTTTCCGTCAAATGCTCATCTAGCTTTCAAAGTTTTTTAACATTTGACTGAACCGACTCTAAGATCATATCAAATCATTCAATACTTTAGAAGAAGTGTAATAGTGTCTATGATATTTGTTTGTGTTGTAGCCTTTTATTTTGAAAAAATTAAATTTATATAGCAAATTTCAATATTGAAAAAAATAATTACATTAAAGAAATCGATGGATTATAATTCGGAAATACTAGCTTTGTTAAATATAGAGGATGAAAGTGTACTTGATAAACTGAAAACGATTAGAAATGAAAGTGTAAACGTATCCAAATTTGCTGAGAATATTTCACATCAGGGGTTGATTACAGATCAGGAAATTATTAACAAACTATACATGATGCTTGCCATCGCGATTAAAGCTGACAAACTGAAATTCGAGCAAAACCTGATAGCTTTGATTAAAGAAGAGTTGGATTTGGAAAGTATGGATGATATATTGACCATCAAAGAATTTATTGTTGATATCCTACAGAACACTAAGGAATATGCCGTTTTTAAAGATAAAATGATGGAAATAGATTCTGGATTAAAACTAAATGTTATTGAAGAAATTTATAACATGTATACCAGTAATGGTTGGAATAA
Organism: Grigorovia transvaalensis; assembly: GCA_003708445.3. NCBI lineage: Eukaryota > Fungi > Ascomycota > Saccharomycetes > Saccharomycetales > Saccharomycetaceae > Grigorovia > Grigorovia transvaalensis. Next base: position 17,972 of record PPXN03000081.1, read on the forward strand.
TGCCAACCAATCATGTAATATGAAAGAAGAACGTATCGCAATAAAGAAAGAAGACGGTTCCGCATCGTTCGAGCACGATCAACATGATGTAAAAAATGACACACAGCTGGAGAAGATGGAACAAAAACAACTTAAGAAAGAAAATGCAGATGAAGAAACTGGGTTACATTTACCTAATAGGAAAATTGACTGGAATGATTTGAATGATTTGAGCGATTTGCTTCCCAAAGATGCACTAAATGAATTTAAGAGACCTGAATTTAATACAATTCAGTTAGATAAAATCTATCAAGGTAAAATAAAGAAAGTTACGTCTTTTGGATATTTCATTGAAATCTTAGGTTTCAAGAAGAAAAACAATGATGGTCTTTGCCGATTCTCTGAGATAACTTCCAGTTACTCTCGAAATGCAAAGACTTTATTTTCAGTGAATCAGTTCGTTTATGTGAAAGTTATTGATATTAAACATGATGGCAAGATTTCATTAAGCATGAAAGATATTGATCAAACTTCTGGTAAATCAGTTAACATCAATCTCATACCTTTGGGAAGAGGTAGAGAAAGGGAAAAATCATTTAATGTCAAGAAAAGAAAATTAACATCTCCAGAAAGATGGGAAATAAGACAATTAATCGCCAGTGGTGCAGCATCTATAAGCGATTATCCTGAATTACAAGAAGAAGAACAACATAAGAAAGATGTAAACTCTTTGAATGATGATGATGATGAAACTGTTCAAGATGATTCTAATTTGGAGATTGAACTAAACACAAAAGATAAACCGACATTTCTGAAACATGAAAAAGTTACCCTTGATAGACAAGCCAATGTCCCAATACTCACCAAAGCATCAAAAGGTACGATGAATAGAGCTGCAATAAATGGTTCTAAACTTTTACAAGAACATAGAGAAAGTAAACTTCAAAAAAAAAAGGATATTGAAAGATTAATTCGTGAAAAAAATGCAATCGATGATCCTAAAATTGATAAAGCAAAAGTGAAGTTTGAGATTGAAAATTTAAAGAAGCAATTAGTGGTAACGTCATGGGAAAGGAAGAAATTATCACAGAAAGTTTTGTTCGGTAAGAAAACTGCTGTTCCAATTTCAAAGCAACGTCAATCTTTACCCATCTATAAGATGAGAGACGAGTTAATGAGATTAGTGAAGGCAAATCAATTCTTGGTAATTGTAGGTGAAACAGGTTCAGGTAAAACGACACAAATAACTCAATATTTAGATGAATATGGTTTTAGTGCAAATGGTATGATTGGTTGTACACAACCACGTAGAGTGGCAGCTGTGTCGGTGGCGAAAAGAGTGGCTGAAGAAATGGGATGTCATTTAGGTGATGATGTCGGTTACACTATTAGATTCGAAGATAAAACCTGTTCAAGGACTAGAATCAAATATATGACAGACGGTATGTTACAAAGAGAAGCTTTATTAGATCCATTGATGTCCAAATACTCTGTAATCATGTTAGATGAAGCTCATGAAAGAACTATTGCCACAGATATTCTTTTCGCCCTATTGAAGCAAGCTGCATTGAAAAGACCAGAATTGAAAATTATCGTTACATCTGCTACTTTGAATTCAGCTAAATTTTCATCATATTTCAATGAATGTCCAGTGGTGAATATTCCAGGTCGAACCTTCCCCGTGGAAGTATTATATGCGCAGTCGCCTCAAATGGATTACATAGAAGCTGCTTTAGACTGTGTGATAGATATTCATGTAAATAACGATGAAGGAGATATACTTGTTTTCCTTACTGGTCAAGAAGAAATTGAATCATGTTGTGAAATATTGTATGAAAGAATCAAGAATTTAGGAGATGCAATTGATGATTTAATCATTTTAACTGTCTATTCTGCTTTACCTAGTGAAATTCAATCCAAGATTTTTGAACCCACTCCAAAAGGTAGTCGTAAAGTTATATTTGCAACAAATATTGCTGAGACATCAATTACCATTGATGGAATTTATTATGTTGTTGATCCTGGTTTTTCTAAAGTAAACATTTATAATCCACGAACAGGTATGGAACAATTAGTTGTCACCCCCATTTCACAAGCACAAGCCAATCAAAGAAAGGGTAGAGCTGGTAGAACAGGTCCCGGTAAATGCTATAGGTTATACACAGAATCATCATTTTACAACGGAATGTTACCGAATGCCGTACCTGAAATTCAAAGACAAAATTTGACACATACAATATTAATGTTGAAAGCAATGGGTATTAACGATTTATTAAATTTTGAATTTATGGACTCTCCACCACGTAATTTAATGATACAGGCATTAAATGATCTTTATAATTTACAAGCATTGGATACACATGGATTTTTGACCAAATTAGGTCAAAGAATGTCACAATTCCCTATGGATCCCAGTTTATCCCGTGCATTATTATCTTCAATTTCCAATAAATGTTCAGATGAAGTTATCACTATTATTTCAATGTTATCTGTTCAAAGCATCTTTTATAGACCCAAGGGTAAACAACAAGAAGCAGATCAGAGAAAAGCAAGATTCAATCATCCATATGGAGATCATTTAACTTTGTTAAATGTATACACACAATGGGCAGATGCCAATTATGGTGAAAAATTCTGTGATACTAACTACTTACATTGGAGACATCTCAAGAGAGCTAAAGATGTTAGAAATCAACTTTGCCAAATTTTTCAAAGGTATGATTTACCTATTATTAAATGTCATGGTGACCCAGATCCGATAAGAAAAGCTTTTGTTTCCGGTTTCTTCATGAATTGTGCCAAGAGAGATTCAGAAGCTGGTTATAAGACCATCTTGGGTAATAACGTTGTGGGTATCCACCCATCGAGTGTTTTATACGGAAAGGAGTACGATTACGTGTTATACCATTCGCTTGTTCTCACCAGCAAGGAATACATGTCCCAACTGCTATGCATTGAGCCGCACTGGCTGCTGGAGTGTGCTCCCCATTTCTACAAGACGATGGACGAGAACAGCAAGAACCGCAAACGGATGAAGATAGTGCCCCTGCACGACCGGTTTCAGAAGAACCCGAACTCGTGGCGTCTGAGCAGCATCAAACAGAATAGGGACAAGGCATTGAGCAACAAACGCTAGATAGACATGGATAGTCGCCAGGGTACATGCAGACGTTTGTAACATTCTCGAATGTCATACGTCAAAACAGCTGCATCTCGAGATTTGAATTTCTCAAATTTTTTTTTCATTTGGTATAAAACGATCCTTTATCGTTTAGTGTTTCAGTAAGGGTTGACCGCTAATCTGTGTGTGTACTAGTGAAAGAGAATATGCGTCTAAGCTTGAAGAAACTTCCGACTCAATCGCATGTCGGTGTTGTTGGTGGTGGTATGTCTGGTCTTTTTTTCACCTATTTTTTGGGTCAATTGAGACCTGATGTGAAGATAACTTTATTTGAAGCGAACAAGCAACATGTCGGGGGTTATATCAATTCATGGAATGGTAAGGATAAAAATGGTAATCCAATCATGTTGGAAAGAGGTCCCAGGACGTTGAGGGGTGTTTCAGATGGTACCGTGTTGATTGTGGACACATTACTACGGAATGGTTATGGTGATAAAGTTAAATGTATTGAAAAGAGTAATATTGCTAATAGAAAGTTTTTATTAGATCCTAATGATAAATTAGTGCAAGTTCCTGATTCGTTCAAGACATTTTGCCAATTTCTCAAGACTCCATTGAGTAAAGGTTTACTGAGTGGGTTTTTCTTGGAAATGTTTCGTAAGAGACCCAAAGATTTGAAAGATGAAGATGAATCCGTTACCAGTTTACTTAACAGAAGATATGGTAACGAATTTGTCAGTAAGAATATAATGAGTGCAGTTTTCCGTGGAATTTATGCAGATGATATTGACACTTTAAGTGCCCAAAAGATTATATCCAAGATGTATGAAGCTGAAAAAATGCATGGATCTGTTATGAAGGCCACCATTGTGGACTGTTATAAGCAAATAAAGCAGGATCCAAATAGTTCAAAACTATCCCTTGTCCTAGAAGATTATTGTAAAAACTTCAACAGAGACGGAAATGAAATTTCTAAATTGAAGGATAATTTGAAACAATACCCTATGTTGGCATTTGATAATGGTCTTAGTACAGTTCCACTTATTATTGGAAAATTACTTCATGAGATGCCCAATGTTAAGATTGTTTGGGATGCTTTGAAAAGTATCAATCAAAATGAAGATAAATTACAAATTACTACAAAGGGTGGGTCCACTGAAAAATTAGATCATTTAAGGATTGCCACTACACCAAATCATTTACAAAATTTGATACAAGTTAGTAATCCATCACTAAGTGAAAATTTGAAAAAGATAACATACAATACAGTAAGTCTAGTAAATTTTTATTTACCGGGCAAAGATTTAATCACTCCTAAGTATCATAGTTTTGGCTATTTGGTTCCGCAATCTAACAAGAATCCTGAAAAGCTGTTAGGTGTCATTTTTGATTCCATTATTGAACAAAATTTAAAGCCTACATCTAACAGTACTGATTCGAAACCATCCGCTAATATGACCAAGCCTCAACCTTATACTAAATTGACTGCAATGCTTGGTGGATACATGTTTAATGATGCTAATGGTATTGCCAAAGTTCCAAGCCAGGAGAGAATTATTCAAGATACCAAGAATGTACTAAATAGACATCTTCATTTCCCAATGGAGGATCTTAACAAAGGTACTTGGCAATATACACTTGCCTCTGATTCTATTCCACATTATGGCGTAAATTATTTACAATGGGCTGAAAAAACGGAGAATGAAATAAAGACCACATATCAAGATAAACTATCCGTGGGGGGTATGGCATTCTCTCGTAGCCCCGGTCTACCAGACGTTGTAGTGGATGCCATGATGGATGCATTCAAGCTTTCCCACTAAGAGGCTAAACGGTCACGTGGGCGCGACTCTTTGCAAATTGCGAATCTTTTTCTTTTTGTGTTTTGCCGTTTCTGTTGCTTTTTTCCCTTTAAGGAAATTATGTTCGAGAATGCATTGCTCACCACAGATTTGCGAACGCGTCATAATCCCGGCAGTGCGAAAAGCAATTTGTTTACTTTTGCGGTAAAGAGGTGGGAAACGATCTCCGCCGTTTTGGGAAGTTGGCGCGCCAGAGATGCATAATACGCAATTTGGCCAGTATTTGGTGTTTAACATATATGGTATATAACATCGACAATTTGATCTTTTCTATCTTAGTTTGGGACTCGATAAGGAATATTTTATAGACCTTGCAACCACACAACCACTAATCTCTCTTTCCTATCTTTCATTATGCTTTTCTCCAAATTGGTGGTTTCAACACTTTTATCATTATCGATTGCGCAAGAACAGGAAAAATATGTTAAAATTTCCTTTGATAAATCATATGGTCCCACCTTAGAGGAAAGTGATTCCAAACCTTTACAAAAGAGAGCTAATTTTGATTTAGTAGATTTAACATCACATAAGACATTCTATTCAGTTAATTTAGGCATTGGTACACCATCACAAAATGTTACTTTACTATTAGATACTGGTTCATCAGATATGTGGGTAATGGGTTCAGATTATTGTGGTAGCACCACTTGTACAAACAAATTTGGTATTTTTGATTCCAGTGCGTCTTCTAGTTTCCATAATAATAATACAAAATTTTTAATCACTTATGGTGATGATACCGCGGCCACAGGTGGTTGGGGTAGTGATACAGTTTCCATTGGTTCTAATACTTTAGATTCTCTTTCATTTGCTGTGGCAAGTTTTACAAATTCTACCATAGGTGTTCTTGGTGTGGGTTATCCAGGATTAGAGACAACTTTTGCTGGAAAGGGTAGAACCTCGTCATTCCAATATGATAATTTACCCATGGTGATGAAGAATAATGGTGTGATTGATCAATTAGTGTATTCTCTATATCTTGATGATCTAGATAGTGAATCAGGTAATATTCTTTTTGGCGCAGTGGATCATTCCAAATATTCTGGTTCTTTACACACGGTACCATTAGTTAATTTTTATGCTGATGCTGGTATTGACAAACCTGTAGAATTTGATATCACATTATATGGTGTTGGTTATCAAAATGGTAATACTAATACCACATTCGCATCCACTATGTTACCAGCTTTATTAGATTCAGGTACCACATTTGTTTATTTCCCCAAAGATTTGTTAAATGCAGTGGCAAATGGGTTAGGTGCCACATATGACTCTGAAAGGAATCAATACATAATGACATGTCCCAGTAGTACAGATACCTCGTATTTAGCATTCAATTTTGGTGGATTCAATATTAATGTACCATTAGTAGATTTTGTACAAGAAAAGAGTTATGGTTGTATGTTATTGATGGCAGAATTCAGCGGTAGAGTAATCCTAGGTGATGTTTTCTTGAGAAATGCTTATGTTGTTTACGATTTAGACAAATATGAAGTTTCATTAGCACAAGCTGCATTTGATGCTTCTAATGATGAAAGTATCGATGTCGTGGACGCTACTGTACCAAGTGCTATCAAAGCAGCTTCATACAGCAATGTATGGACCAGTGATGTTATTCAAACAGGTGGAGACATCTTTGCAGCAATTGTCAATTCTGAAGCTACTGCTACTGGGAATTCAGTGGCCGTATCTGTATCTCATACTATATCTACTGATATGACATCTACTAGTGGGGCCAGTGAAAAGTCTGCTTCATCGACCATAGAGTCTAATTCCGTACCAAGTTCGAGAATAATAACTTCTTCCCCTATTGCTTCTCCAATAGTGAAAGCAAATAACACACAGAACACACAGAACTCATCATTCAACGCATCTGGAACAGATAGTTGGTCAACATGCACTTCAGTCACAATGATGCTTTCAAATGAATCCTCAACTGGCGGGTCAAGCTCCACTGGCGGGTCTACTTCTACTGGCGGGTCTACTTCAACTGGCGGGTCTACCAGTACTGGTGAATCTATCACTGCTTCTTCATCCAGTAAGGGCAGTAACGCAGCAAATGGTTTAAATATTCCCTCATCCCACTTAACCAGTATTTTTTCAATCCTTGCATTTTTATTAATCTAATCATTCATGACAGACTAATTAATACCCGATAACAATTTCGTTCATATTTTTGTTTATTAAACAATTCATTATACATCTTTATATAGGATTAAACATGTGGTTAGTGCTAAATATTCTATTTTTTTTGTTTTTGTGTTTTTGATTTTTTTGTTTTTTTAGCCGCCGAGAGATTTTATAAGGGAGTGTATTTTATTTTTATTTAAAGGTCATTTGTCGAAACTCTTTACCCCAATAATAAACACAACGCAACAATGATATACCCAGAGTATTCAATCACCGACTTGGTTCACGATAACGCCGAGTTCAAAGGTTTGCAAGCAATTCTACAGGATTACACAAGGCATTCCGATGAGTACTTACTGGCGTTGATTAATAAGCTACCCTTAAATAGTTGGCCCAATTACAAATCTTTTTTAGCAAAGCAGGGTGTGCCCAAAGATTTCAAATCCAATGAAGACACTAGCAATAAGAGTCAAACGTATAGAAGCAGTTTGGCTCCATCTAAATTAGTCACTTGTGTAGACCACAAACTAAGAACTTTTTTTGACCATTTTATGTTCTCGGTTAGGATGTGGCCACACAATGATTTCTTAGGGACCAGGATTTATCATGAAGGTCAAGGTTGGTCAAATAAATACCATTTTCAAACATACAAACAAGTAGCTGAAAGAGTTCATAATTTCGGTTCAGGGATATTGACCATTGTGAATATGAAATTAAGCAGGCCAATTACGGTTAACAATTTTATTGTGTCCATCTTATCACATAATTCACCAGAATGGGTTATTACTGATTTAGCTTGTCAAAGCCTCTCATTGACCAATACTTCACTTTATGAAACTTTAGGTCCTTCCACATCTGAATATATTTTGAACTTAACAGAATCACCCGTATTATGTTTCGCTAAAGTTAATTTTTACAAGATATTCAATAATATTGACAACTTCAAATTCTTGAATACACTTATTTGTCTAGATGAAGATGATGAAAGGAAAATTGAATTAATCAATACCTCTTTATTAACAAATAAGGTTAATAGTAAAAATGAAAGAATTACACTATATTCAATGAAAAAAGTGGAAGAAATTGGTGCAGTGACTAAGATTCCTTTGATACCACCAAAACCAGATTCATTATATACAATTTCTTTTACTTCAGGTACTACGGGATTGCCCAAAGGTGTGGAAATTGCACAACAAAATGTTGAAGCTGCCATTGTCTTCGGATTGTCCACTTTTAAGATTCCAAACAGTAAAAAATCACAACAGTTATATGATATGTGCTTTTTACCTTTGGCACATATTTTCCAAAGACAAATTTTAGCTTATGACGTTAGTAGAGGTGTAGGTATTGGGTTTTTACACAAACCTGATCCAACTGTATTAGTAGAAGATTTAAGGATCTTGAAACCAGATTCGCTGGCTTTAGTCCCCAGGATATTAACTAGATTTGAAGCTGGTATCAAGACGAATTTATCCAAGAGCTCATTGCAGAAAAATGTGGCCACTAATATCATCGATGCGAAAACTTCTAGATTTGTCAATAGGAGTGGTGTGGATCGTTCCATTATGAATTTTTTGGTATACCATCGGATTTTAATTGATAAGATTAGGGATGGATTAGGTTTAACTAATACAAACTATTTGGTCACTGGTTCGGCACCTATCGCCACAGATACTTTATTATTTTTACGTTCAGCATTAGATATTGGTATGAGACAAGGTTATGGTCTTACTGAATCATTCGCAGGGATTTGTTTAAGTGAACCATATGAAAAAGATTCAGGATCTTGTGGAGCAGTAGGTATAACAGCTGAATGTAGATTAAAGGATGTACCTGAAATGAAATATTTTGCCAAGAAAGATCTAAAAGGTGAATTACAATTAAGAGGTCCACAAATTTTCCAACGTTATTTTAAAAATGACAAGGCCACAAGTGAAGTGGTGGATGAGCATGGTTGGTTCTCAACTGGTGATATTGGTTATATTGATGGGAAGGGAAGAATCCATATTATTGATCGTGTTAAGAATTTTTTCAAATTAGCCCACGGTGAATATATTGCACCAGAGAAAATTGAAAATATCTATCTTTCATCATGTCCATACATTACACAAATTTTCATTTATGGTAATTCATTGAAAACTTTCTTAGTGGGTATTGTCTCTGTTGATATTACATTAATACAAGAATTGTTAAATCATTATAATGTAAAGATAAGTAATTGGAATCAAAATGTCTTGATTTCCAAATTAAATGAGGATAAGTCATTAAGATCAATGTTATTGAAAAATATTAATAAATGTATTGACGGGTTACAAGGTTTTGAAAAAATGCATAATATTTATGTCGGTATTGATTTAATGAGTGTGGAAAATGATACTGTGACTCCAACATTTAAAATTAGAAGAGTGCAAGCAACAAACTATTTCCAAGACAGATTAAATAAATTGTATGATGAAGGATCAATCATTAAAAATAGTAAATTATGATTTTATGAATATGTTAAAGAAAATATATATATTCTTCTTTTTTTTTTTTTATATCTACCTAAATGGTAACATGTATATATATTCTTTGTTTATTTTGAATTAAATGAAATCTTTTCTTTATGAGTAATTTAATATTATTTAATTATATGCAAAATGCTTTTTTTTTATAAAAAATTTGATCTAAGTGATATTCAAATCATTAAAATTTAATTTTTCCTTCCATAATCTATCAATAACTTGTCTTTTTCTTTTCAAATCAGTAATTTCATTTTCTGAACACCAACCACATTTTTGAAAATTTTCTTCAACAATTTGTAATCTTTTATCCTCATTTTTGGCTAACTTTACCATTAAATTTAAATATTCTTGAATAGTAATCTTATCATCACCATTTTCAGTGAAATTTATAAGGGCCTTGGATTCATTAGAGATTGATTTAAAATCTTTCTTACTTTGTGTAATATTAATTGCTGGTATTGGTTCATTTAATTTATTCAAATTAATATCAATTTTTTTATCTAAAATTTTTTTATTTTTCATAATGTATATTGAATTTTCAGTCATTGGTGTTAATAATTCATCAAATGTATTATTCATGTTATTATTAGGATTAGAATTTTCAGTGGCTAGATTATGTTTAATGATAGAAGAGATAGATTGTGATGAAGAGTTGATTGATGTGGATGGTGATGGGAATGATGCCTTTCTTGGTGAGTTTGATATTATTTTCACGTTACTGTTATTATTGTGACTGATATTAATAGGAAGAGTGTTGTAATTGTTGTTATTGTTGTAATTACTATTTGTCACATTACTTGTACTTTTATGTAGATTAATATTTGATAAACTGATCATTCTTGTTAAACCTAATTTCATTTTGGAACCTAGTGAACCTTTCCTTGAAATAAAGGAACTATTTCTATTTAGATTATCATCAAAGTTGTTATTAATACTGCTAGTAGTGGTAGTAGTATTGATATTGTTATCACTATTATGATTTCTAATTAAATTATTTAGAGTACTTGTTGAAATTCTACTTCTTAATGAAGGTCTTGGATTATTGAATGAAGAAGAAGAAGTCGGATTATTAAGCGAAGTGTTATCATCATCATTATTTTCAAAAGTAGACACTGAGTTCGTTAAAGGTGAGGAATCTATCTTTTTGGAATTATTGATATCACTTTTGTTGGTTGATTTTTTCCTAAGTAAAGTACTAGAGGCTCTTCTCAATAAGGGGAATTTTTTAGATGTTGTTGATGATGGTTGTGAAGAAACATTTGTTGGTGATATTTCAGAGAGAAGAGTAACAGCATTGTTATTATTTGTGTAATTGTTTGTGATATCTAACGGAAATTTTAAATTTAATGGTGGTTGCAAAGATGAAGATGAGCTTGAATTTAAATTTAAAGTAGAAGTTGATGCTAAGATTGCCATTGATGATTGTATTGGGTTAATATTGTTACTACTAGTATTATTAGTATTATTAGTGTTATTATTAGTATTATTAGCAGTATTATTCTTGTTCAATAGTTTATTTGTTGAAGTGATTATCTTTAAAGAATTTGATCTTGAAATTGATTTTATTGGATTATCAATTCTATAAATCTTTTCATCAATTGATTTAGGTACTGGTTGTTTAATCTTTTTATTTGAATTTGATCTATTGATTTCAATAGATTTTCTTTCTTGTAAAAGATTTTGTAAAGATAATATTGGATCAATTGAATTGGACCGACTTCTATTTATAATTGATGAATTAGTATTATCATTGTTAATTTCATTCAAATTTAAAATATTTTTATGAGATGAGTTATCGTTTGGTAGAATACTTTCATTATTTAGTAAATCTGTCGGGAAACTGTTACTTAATTCAAGATTATTATTGATACTATTATTAGTCTTTTTAGGAATGTTGATATTTTGAGGTATTATTGTATCGTTTTTATGCATATTGCTATTGTTATTGTTATTGTCATGATCAGAGTTATTAGTGTGGTTAATAGGTATACCATTTTCATTTGATAATATGTTAGTAATATCTGAATTATTCATTGCAGAATCTGATATTTCAAATGCCTTAGATAAATTGAATGTACTATTATTTTCATCTAAATAAAGTTCGTTTGGACTATTAGTAATAATATTATTATCTGTACTTTCTTGTAGAGTTTCGTTATCATTCATAGTATTATCAATTTTTTTCGACAAATTGCTACTAGTTTTCGTTAAAGAGTCAGAATTATTATTATTATTATTATTATTCAGATCTATGCTAATCTTATTTATACTATTTTCCATATCACTAGAATTAGTGGTAGTGTTGCTACTATCATTATTTGAAATATCTAAATCACTTTGATTTGGTAAAGGTGGTAAAAGTTGTTCAATTTCATCATTATTAGAAGATTTTATATCATTTTCGTCATCATTATCATTATTATTAAATTTCTCTACAATTTTCACTAATATGTTATCTTTACTAATATTGTCCATATTATTCGTATCAACAACATTGTCGATGACTGACAATGTGTCAGTAGTAGCATGATTGTTGCTGTTGTTACTACTGCTCTTATCACTTATGCTAGCATCTATAGTCATTTTTCTGTCCATACTGGATAAATCACTTGAAGTAGATACACACAATGTCAAATTAGCTAACTCTTCTTCTTTAATATCTGACAATCTGGCCTCCAGATTACTCTTCAATATATTATTCTCGTTCATATCTTCTATTTTTTTAACTACTGCAAACACTCTGGTAGTACAATCTTCAATCTATAGTAGTGTAGTAAATGCTCCAAATTCGTCTTCTCCAGTCTGTATCGCATCAAACAAGCAGGGTATCTGTAGGGTAGTGTATAGAATAGTATACTGTGGGTATACTGTGGGTATATTGTGGGTATCTGAGTGTGTTTTGTAACTAACTGCCACCTCTATGTGGCTGTCCAATAGTTTTCTGACTAGTTATATTTATCCTATATCTTCCATTTCACAAAAAAAACATTGGAGAAGAGAAAAAACACAAAAATTAACCGCCGTCAAAAAATTTTTTGCAACTTTTGATTTCCTCGGATTTCCGCGGATTTTCAGTGTGGGATCTTCCTGTTGCTGCTCCATGCAGGAATTTCCTTTCTGTGCGGTCGTTTCTCTGCAATGGCACATTTCGTAACTTTTCACGTCATCCCTTTGTGTTTTTGGTGTTTTGATAGGTTGCTTACGTTATACTGACTTGTCTCTGTGATAGGCTTACGTGATATTGAATCTTCGGGTCTTACTTAAGTATTTTTATATCAAGAATTATCTAATTACTTAGTACCATCACGTTGGATGGTTATGGTGGTTCTATTTTTTTTTTATTTTATTGTATTCTTAATTAATTTACTCATTCATCCCTTTTCTTGTGTTTGCTCTTTTCCAATTCTTGTTGTTCCTGTTTCTCCTTTTCAATTAATTCCACAATTTCAGTAATCTTATCAATATTTAATTGTTCAATTATATTATTCGGTTTAACCACTGTTATTTCGATATTTTTAGCACCAGTTTGTACTACTTCTAATAATGATTTAATGGTTAATTTAATACAATCATCTTCAGTCACTGGTGGTTGTTCGATATTATAATTTTTCTCTAAGAATTCTCTCACTGTCTTTGAATTTCTACCAATCGTTTGTGCTGCCCATGATGAATAAATACCACTTGGTTCAGTTTGATATAATTTTGGTTTCGTATCATTTGGATCAAAGCCAGCAATTAATGTAGAGACACCAAATGGTCTTACACCACCACTTTGTGTATATCTTTGTTGTATACCAGCCACATATTTGGTTAAATATTCCACAGTAACAGGATCCTCCAAAGTTAATCTATGACTTTGAGCTTCAATTCTAGCCTTCTCAATTAAAATTCTTGAATCTGCATTTAGTCCAGAGAATGATAATATAATATGATTATCAATTTTACTTATCTTGGAAGGCGTAATTCTTGGATCTTGTAATTTTAATGTGGATCTTCTTTCACAACCTAATACAACACAATTTTCACCTTTAATACCAACTGTACATGTACCTCTCTTAACTGCTTCCAAGGCATATTCCACTTGGAAAATATGACCATCTGGTGAAAAAATGGATAAAGCTCTATCGTAACCTGACATTGAAATTAATTAAAATGGGGAATGGGATCCTTTCTGTCTCGAAGTTTTCGAATAAAAGTTCTTCTTTAAAATGTTTTTGTTTTTTTTTTCTACTCAAGAAAAAAATATGATACTAAGTGAAGTTTTGGTACGTCATTGTGATAATAGTACTTTGAAACAACAAGAATTTGGAACAGAATATTACTGAACAAATGATAAATTGAAGGCCCAAGTAAACTTAAATAACTGGATGGTATTATAGGGTTCCAAATGTGAACATAGTATATATATATAACTATATTCACAATAGTTCAAATCATTTTCGGTGGCAAATGGTAGGGTTCGATTAGGGTTGCTTAGATCTAGGTAGGGCTTGTTAGTGTTTCTAGGTCTTTTGGTTTTGCGTTACTCAAACCCTGGTTAGGGTTTTCTCCGGTAGCGGCAGACCTTGTCACGTGCAGCGGAAACACTAGGAAAATGATTTTCCGAAATCGAAGCCACCATTGTAACAGCAAAAAAGGTGACCCAATTGCACTAAACCGTTGATTAGTTGTGATACTTAGCATTAAGCACCAGTTTACTTGAAAACACGACGACACCGAAAGTAACACTATGAGCCAGTTAATTCACTGGGATTACGCCAAGGTGGTGCAGTACGCCACTAGCTGCTGCATTAACCTCGTCCTACCCTTTATCAACGGCCTCATGTTAGGGTTCGGTGAACTGACAGCACACGAACTGTCCTGGAGATTCAACTGGTTCCACCACGCACCGAAGAGAATATATAGGAAAAACATTATATAGCCACTATACAACACAAGCCCTATAAGAAACACACCACAAATTCCACAGCAATTTTTCAGCAATGGAAAATGAGGAAATAAACACCATCGTTTTTCAACAAAAATCTAATCTGTTTTTCATATCTCATTGTTGTATATATGTAAATACACGTATACATACATACACACACTACATCACAATCCTCGAATTTGTGAATAAGATTCAACTGTAAGTGGCTACTTGTTTGTCTGAAATCAAACTATTCCTTCAAGATTTCAAAAAAAGTTAAACACACACACTATATATAATATTAAAGAATGATTAGGTTTAATTTAGTTAAACTCTCCAACACAAGTAGCCTTATTGCTAGACAAAACTTATTATTCCCTCTTACCAGTGGAATAAATAATAGGAGGTTATATTCAGCACCAAGTAACAATAATAATACTACTACTACTAATTCCAATAATCCTGTAAATACTACTACCACTGATGCCAACAATAATACTGCTATAATAAATAAATCTATCAAAAAGAAAGATCCATTATGGGTTAGAATTAAACATGAAGTTAAACATTATGCCACTGGTACTAAATTATTAGGTTACGAAATTAAAATATCTACCAAATTATTAATTAAATATGTGCAAGGTTATGAATTAACAAGACGTGAAAATAATCAATTGAAAAGAACGATGAGTGATATCTTTAGATTGGTACCATTTTCAGCATTTGTAATAATACCCTTTGCAGAATTATTATTACCCATTGCTTTAAAATTATTCCCCAATCTTTTACCATCCACTTATGAATCTGGTTCACAAAGATTACAGAAAAATAAAAAATTAGTCGAAATTAGACAATTAACATCAAAATTATTACATGAAACAATGGATAATAAAAAATTATTGCTAAATTTTAATAATATTGATAATTTAGAATCCAAGAAAATTTTTTATAACTTTTTCAATAAATTATATCAGGCCAAGAGAATACCATCTAAGACCACATATTTCACTCATAATGAAATTAATTCCATTGCCAAATTATTTAAAAATGATACCGTCTTAGATAATTTAAATCGTGAACAATTAACTGCAATGTCAAAATTTATGTCATTAACACCATTCGGTAGTGATAACATGTTACGTTATCAAATAAGATCAAATTTGAAGAAAATCATGAATGATGATATCATTATTGATTATGAAAATGTGGATTCATTAACAAATGATGAATTATATAATGCTTGTGTGAAACGTGGTATGAAATGTTTTGGTGGTGTGAAATCAAATGAATTAAGAGATAATTTAAATGTTTGGTTACATTTAAGATTAAGAGAAAGAATTCCTTCTGTATTATTAATGTTAACAAGTACATTCATTTTTGGTAAAAAGGAATTAACTAATGTTAATTTAAAATCAATTTCACTTCCAGACAAAAACATTAATGAAATTGATGAATCAGTATTGAAACAACAAGAAAAGGATTTAACAAATTATGATAAAATTTTAAATTTATATTACGATGGTATCTTACAAGTATTAAACACTATGCCAGATTCTGTTTATAATTTAGCTAAATTGGATATTGTAGAATCAATCAAGATTGATGAAAAGAAAAGTAAGAAAGATTCCAAAAAATTATCAATATCTAAAGCAATCAAAGAAGAAATCGAACCAATCAAAGTTAGTTCTGTTGCTTTACTTAAGGAGACTAAACCAAATAATAATATGCCACTTTCTTCACCATCAAGTGAAATCCCAATAGAAAATGCAATTACTCATAAACCTATTACAGATGCCACAATTGTGGAAGAATGTAAAACTACTGAAGAACAAGAAGAAGTAGAAGAAGATATTGATCAAGAAAGTAAAGATAATGAATTCAAATTGAGTGTTTTGAAAGAACAAGAAGCATTGATTGAAAAGGAGGAACAAGATGCTAAATTACGGAAAACTACGATAAAGGAAGATACAATCGATTTAAATGAAGATAAATAAATAATTCAAAAACTTTAAGTGTGTCTATCTGTATATATGTGTACTTTTCTTTTCATAGATAGATTTCCTCATTTAACTGCATACAGATCGAGATTTCAGTGAGTTGTTGCCTGCATTACGTAACCCGTGGAACATCCGTGGAGCATCCGTGAGATACACTGATGAGTAAAGAGGTAACCCCGCTTTTTTGGCTGTAGTCCTGTTTTGGACACACACGTCAGCATTACTAATCCGTACAGGACGATCTTGCCCATATATAAGCCCACAAACTTTTTCTTGAAAAAATGTCCAATTACTAAGCCGGGATATTAATTGGAGAAGAACATTTCATAAGCAAAATTTTCTTTTAGTAAACAAATACAGTAAGCCATAGTAGGGTAAAGTCATCACAGCTATTTACTTTGCAGTTCAATAATCATCAACACAAGTGTCCTTACAATAACTACACTACACAGTATCATCCATAATAAAGGATAGCTAAAGAAATAATCAATTCATTTACACAAAGCAACAACAACAACATCAACAACATCAACACATCAACAAAATAAACCATAACAATGTCTGAAATAAATACAGTAACTTCCAATTCTGTTCGTTCTTCAGTACCAAGACAACCTATTGGGCAACCTATTGGTCAACCTATTGGTCAACCTATAAATAATATCATCAATTCACCATCAGAAAAAGATCAGTCTGTCACGTTGGAGGATAACATTGGGAATATTGACTCACATTTGAATAAGACATCAAATTCTAGTTCAAACTTAAATGATAGAAGAAGAAAGCAAAATAGAGATGCACAAAGAGCTTACAGAGAAAGAAGAGCTAATAGATTACAAGTATTAGAAAAATCTGTTGTAATCTTGCAAGATATGGTTAATAATTGGGAACAAAAATATAATAATTTGCAAGACCAGTATAAGATTCAAAATAATCATCTGCAAAACGTTAAGGATGAATTGGAACATTATAAATTGATTGTCAATAATAGTAATATGGACTCACACAAAATAGCTGAAAATTTTGCTAAAAATAAAGAAGCAAATAATAATAATATAAGTGATAAGAGTCCTAATAATGAAAATATAACTGACAATTCTAAATCACCTAATCCAAATACGACTTTGAATGAATTGATTCGTAGCATTGATTTAAATAGGAAAAATGAAAATATTCATACCAATAATAATAATAATGACAATACTATTTCTGGTGGTAATAATAGTAGTGCCACTGATAGTGATAATGATAAAATGGTTACTGATACCGAGGACAACAATACCAATACGCTTGAAAAATTGAATCAAAGTGTTTTAGGATCAACGGGGAATGATGAAAAGGATTTTAAACCTTTAACTACTGAACAATTGATGGCAATTACTGAAACTAACACTATTCTTAAATTGAAAAATGAAAATGTTGAAAATTATGCAGTACATAAATTTAAAGGCCAGTTAGATATTTCAACTAATGATAATAATAAATATAATGCCTTAAATGATAATATTGACAGTAATATCAGTAATATAACAAAACCAAATACTAACAGTGTAACTAAACCGATCACTAAAACTCCAAATAAAATTGATAACAAAATTGAAAAATGTTTTGCTAAAAAATCTTTAAATAAAGTATCAGATAATTATTCATCATTAGTAAGTATGTTGGAAAAAATTGCAACACATTGCAAAACGAAAAATTCTGATTAACATCATTTGGATTCATCTTGAAGCCAACCACAATAGCTCCCATAAAGACTAAATCATTTGAGAGTAAACAAGTCATATAAATTTTTTTATTTTTATTTTATTTATCGTATATTGTAATATAATATTCTGTTCTAGGAAATTTGGAATAGTTCATCTTCGTTGAATAGTTACTGATGCTAGATCTACAACATTTAGCTTTCGTCGTCAATGTTCCCTCTGTAGCTAGTAATATGTGTGTAGGTCTAGTGTGAAATATATGCATTTTATCGAATAAGGTAGTAAACCATCTAAATTATAATGAAAAAAATCTTGAAATAAAGCAGAAAAAAGTTTATTTCAGTTGGTGCGTTTATGGTAGCGGTAGTTGAAAGTCTTAGTATGACTTGCATAGCAGGAAGCTCATTTCATATGTAGGCTATTTGCGTTAATTCAGAAGAACTAAAAATTTCTATTCAAAGTAATGTTCTCTTATAAACAAAATCTTTGGTTAGTTAGCCTTGGAAACTTCAAACCAAGAATAGATGTTGAAATAACAGTTTGGATTTCATTTCCATATATATAACTATACATTTCTTACAGTTCCTGTTATTTTCATATTGAAAGAAAAAAAACGGTATTTTCTTAGTGGCCAAAAATCAAAAGAATATTTTCACTCAACTAATCTCTCAAATACTTTTGTATTTTGGCTATTTCTCAACAATATTACACTCAGCAAACTTTTGTTTGAATGTTATTTACTTAACAGTTTGCGTAGGTTCAGAATTTGTTACGTTACTCATTTGTTTGGCGTAATGGTCATGAAAGAAAATATAATATACTGCTTTTGAATATAGTTGTTTCTGGTGTTACAAATTAAATAAATTATATAAAATAAAATAAAGAGTAACGAACAATCAGAACCAATAGCTCTGTTTGATGTCGTATTTATATAAAAGTGTAAATAGATTTTTGGTGGACAAAAAGAAATGTTCTTGTGTCCATAAACAGTAAAAGATAAAATTTTTACTGTCATTAGTAATAAAAGTTATTGTTGAAGTGAAAAATTTTCGCCTCAAACAATAGATGTTCATTATAACTTACCAGATGTGGTAAGTTTATCTCGAACATGGTTGAAAATTGTTCTAGAATTTACTGTATTCTAATTATGCTTGTGCACATAACAACATATTCTAATATTCTAGATTTATATTTCCAGGTGAATTTTTCTTAACATGACCGAAATATATTTCCATCATTTACTGTATCAGGTAATAACAATCCAAAATCCGTTTTGCAAAGCTTTCTTTACAATGAGAAATAACTGAAAGTGTTGGTTGTTAATGTGGGAAAAAAAAATCCTCTTATCTTTATATAAAAGTATACATAGAAATAATTGGAAATCTAGAGCAAAAGAAGATCACGAAAGTACAGCTCTATTTAAAGTTATGGTGGGGAAACGTCATATATGCCTAATATCATTAAGCACCTTTCAAAAGAATTCATTCAGTAAATTATTTCGTTAACAGCCATTAGACCTCTCCAGCTGTTGAGCAAACAATATAACAGCAAAAGCATGACCTTCCTTTATAGGCTTGAATATTACTTCAAAACCAAATTTTCAACGGAGCCATCATAGTATAGTGGTTAGTACACATCGTTGTGGCCGATGAAACCCTGGTTCGATTCTAGGTGATGGCATTTATTTTTTTTTGCATTCATATCGCATACCAGAATCTATGCAAGCGCCAGCGTCACCCGCACCTTCGAATTCAGAATAAAAACGACAGAAAAGCACTGATCAGCTAAATGTCCTAACTTCTTACAGTGGGTACACTTTAACTTTGGTTTCTTGGACTCACTACTGCTGTGGAAGTTAGCAGATCTCTTTCCTTTCTGCTTACTAGATTTACCTTCAAAAAGTAAATCACCTCTAAAGAAGTTGCTATTGTATTATTGGAAAAGATTCAGGATAAATAATCAAAAGGTGGTGTTAGTGTTGGACACAGGCGCACAGACATCTATAGTTGGTGCAAATATAGTTCTCCATTCGTCTGATCTATATAACTCAATAACATACTATCGTCTCAGTATCCCACAATTTCAAGTAGCTACCTTACAGTGATGAAAATTGTAGTCAAACAGGTGTAATATTATATTCGTATTGTAGCATACCTGAAATAATGAGTGAAAGTTGAGAATTACCAGCACTTGAGCTCTATATCAAAATAGAAGATTTTTGGAAAAGTTTTATATTGAATACTTTTCATTAGTTGGAGACAACCAATTAAGAACCAGGCAAGTTTTACATAATGAATTAGTATTTGTAGGAAGCTATTTGCTGGTCCTGCGTTATTACTCATAGCAGTATAGAATTTGGATGGCTGGTTGTAAATTTTGAAGCGATGAAACTTACTTTCTTATAGATAAAGGTATATAATTAAGTATTAATTTTTATGAAAAAGAAAGATTGTACAAATCACGATCATGTGATTTGTTATATTAAAAAATATCCTTTACAATCTCTAAGAATTATGTTAATAATTCCAGCAGTATTAGATCTAAAATAAATCAATTAAAAACTAATCATTCAACAAGAAGTTGATAGCTAAGTAATCATTTAGTTAGTTTAGTTATTTTAGTTAGTACTGATTAACCTAGTTACTTCCTGTCTTCAAATCTTCGACTCTCATATTACATTAACAAGCTACAGAGAATATTCATATTATATTCCACAGCTATTCCGTATGGTGCCAATACTGCGTAATCTTTAACAAGTTGAAATAAAAAGTTTTATGTGAAAACTTATTTTACTAAATTTATTTTATAGATATCTATCAACAGATAAATGAGATTCTTGTTGATAGAGTTTCGTTAATGAGACCACAAAACATAACATATGGTTCTATGGGCACGCAAATACATTTCAGGATATAACATTCATGCTTGATCGGGCTTGAAATTATTTTGGAACACCAAGAAGACTGTTTATCTTTATGTGATAAGTTATTAGAGGAACTTATATTAGCATAATAATTCATATTAAAAGTTTGTTTTAAAAAACATGCTCCGATAACGTCATATACGTTTGCAATTCAGCTTTATTATATCGGAAATATATTTGCCAAATAGTTAAGCTCGATGTAAGCGCATTAAAATATAAAGTAAACATGCGAGCGTTCACATAATGAAAATCTTGAAGACTTTTTGATTCAGCAATAATTAAATTGAATTGGTTTTGAGCAAAATAAATTTAGAAGGTTCGACTGCTTTTGGAAGCTGACTCTGAATGCATGTCGAAGAAGAACGTGCTGCTCAAAATTATGGCTACTACTGCTTACCAATACCATTCTGAAATAATTTGATGACAGTCATTTTGCTTCGATTAATGTCAGTTGTAATTTTATTATGGTAAGATTTCTATTTTTTGAACAATACTTTTTTCCCAACAATTTAGTTTTCTACTTCCATTGAACATAACTCAAAGTGATTATGTAAGATATGATAAAAGAAGTAAATTCCACTAGTTATAGCGTTTCAAATACGATCATTACTATATATTAGAATCTCAATAGTTCATTGCATTGAATGTATAGGAACTCTTGGACAGCACTAATGAAACGATTTGATCTGAATAAAAAACAATAACATTGGATTAGTCAACTTGTGGAATTTTGATTCAAGGGGACAAATACCTCAGTTAAAAAAAACCATGCAGATACATTATCAAGAATTAGTATCAACCAATTGGATGTCACCACAGATAATATGGAAAACAGCATTAGAAATAAGATGATAATACAATGGTGATATTTTCTAATACAAGTACTGAAAGGAGAAAATTCTTGTCCTGTTGAATTCAAAAACGTTGGTAAAAGATAAGGTCTCAAAAATAATATTCTGTATTTTGGTTATTATCACGGCGAAGTTAAAAATCGGTTAGTGATTCCCAAAGATTCTATTAGATATGAAATACTAAGAACTTTTCACAATTCTATCGCTGCTTGTCATCCTGGTATTCATAAAATGTATGTTAAATTATTTGAATATCATTATTGGCCCAAGATGAAAGATGTGCTGTTAAATTTATTAGAAGCTACCACGAATGTCAAAAGTCTAAGGATTCCATCTTAGAAGCACTAAATTCTATCATCCATTAGAAATACCTATGGAAAGATTTGAATGCATAAACTTAAACTTTGTTAGGGGCTTACCGGAAGATGAAGGTTATGAGCAAGTACTTGTCGTTACTTGCAGATTAACTAAATTGGCAATATTTATTCCTTTACCAAAGAAAACATTAGTACTAAAGAAATTGCTATTGAACTGTTACGAAAAGTCATCTATCAGTACGGTATTCCGCGATATATAGCCAATGATAAGGATCCAAAGTTTGTCAGTGCTATCCAGCATGAATTTGCTACCAGAAAAAAATTCTACCGATTTTGCTACTTCATATAATCCGCAGAGTGATGGTCAAGTTGAACGATTAAATAAGACCATGGAGGGGATTATGAGAACTTATATTAAAGATCGAATTGGTTGGGTTAAGTATTTACAAGCAGCTGATTTTGCTTACAATACTAGATATATCAGATGCTCACCATTTCTAGCACTACGTGGATACATAGAAAGATTGTCTGGGTTATACAATCCATTTTGGGAAAAGCCTAAACTCACAAGAAGAAAGATCAATCAACCGATAGCCAACACAAATTTGGCAATGGAGAACTATTTAAAAGAGATGAATGCAGGATTGCAGATACTGAGAGACACAGTTGCGGAAGCACAAGATCAGCAATCCATAGATTTTAACAAGAAAAATGATAGTCAAGTTGAATCAAAAATTGGGGATAATGAGTGGGTGCATGCGGTGCTTCCCTCTTTGAAGACATCTCATTGTGAGAACAATCTGACATGGCCAGATAACTTTATCTCAGTTTCATGAAATATGTATTTTAGAATTCCAGCGGATATTTCATACAAGCTGATCTTGAAAATAAAGTGTCAATCCTCGGCTCTAAAAAAATTTGGCTCCTATTCTGTTCAATCCTACATTCTTGGTTCAGTTTTGTAGGGTTTATTGAAAGCAACAAAAAGAAAATGCCATCACCTAGAATCGAACCAGGGTTTCATCGGCCACAACGATGTGTACTAACCACTATACTATGATGGCATTGTTGAAGTCAGTTATTTATGCTGATTAATTTGATTAAACTGGGACTCAAAAATTATGTTGTGCTTCAAGAGGGCCATCAGTAGATGTACAGAGATAGAAAGAAATAATACTACACATTCAGATCCAAGTGAAGTTCTTTTGAAATATCAATGGTTTAATTTCGAACTCTTCAATCATACCAAGAAAGAGCAGTGTAACGCTATTTCAGCAGAAAAGTGTGCTTCTATATTTTTTCCTAGTTAGTTTTCAAAAATGATATAGCCTTAAGTTTGTCAGAACATTTACCATAGCAGGGCAAAACCTATACAATAATATTTCTCCTGCTATGCTGATTGCATCTCTCAGTAATGAAAGGGTTGCTCATATTTCAAATGAAATGACAAAATTGAACACCAGATCCATTTGAAAGATGCTAACGACTCAGGACTGAATGAAAATGCCCAAATATGGGTTTGATTTTTTAGGGTACATTTTTTTGAATCCTCAATATGAGGGTTCCAAGAATAAATATTGTTAGCGTGTATTTGAACTAAAATGATATTACTGCTGTCATATTAGAAATTGTCTATACATAATGTGTACTCTATTTAATATCAATTTAAGTAGATATATTAAAATATCAGACAGAAGGTCCCATTCATGACCTCGTATGAATATGGTTAATATCATTGAACTTTGGAACAAGTATAATACAAATTTATCTTCAATGTTTCAATTACCATGTTCAACATTGCAGAGCCCAACCTCTGGATGAGCCAGAAGATGAAAGTGTCGATGTTTATTTCAAGCAATACAAATCGTCGCTAAGATCATGTTTAGTTTAAAATCAAGATTTTTCATTTTCGAAAAGTGGAAAGTTACAAAAGGGAAAAAATTCCAGATTCATAGAAAATATTGTGTTAGCATAGGTTTGGGAAGCATGTGATTACCTATGCTTTATTAAGGACAATGAGTCCTTAAGCACATTCTATATAGCTAACTCAAAAGATCACCTTTCCATTCGAATACGAGGCAAGATGAGGCCTGCTTTTTATATTTTTTTTTGGTGACTTTTAGTTAGAGAGATTTTTTGGAAATTGGTTATCTTATAATGTAGTGCTTGTTGAATTAACTTGTCTACGAAGGTGCATCTATCAATACAAGACCTTTGTGATTGATGGGCATTATTACTGTACAAGAACGCAGGTTCATCAACCAAGCTCACGTTAGCTTGTT
>PPXN03000082.1:0-41063 GCA_003708445.3 Grigorovia transvaalensis
ATTATCATCGAACTGGATTTAGATAAAAATACCCTGAGTGAGTGTAATAAGAAATGAAATGAATTTAAATTGATTGCTTGCGATCGAACGAAGTGATGATGAAACTAACTCGTTGTAACCTCTTGAATTGAATAACTTTTCTTCATGGAATGTCATGAATTTCATCACTTCGTAACACTTTTAACGGTTCCGTGATAGTTTAATGGTTAGAATTCGCGCTTGTCGCGTGCGAGATCGGGGTTCAATTCCCCGTCGCGGAGTTTATTTTTTATTTCACCTATTTTATTTTTATAGATCACTTTTTACACTACGTAATCTATCTCGGAGAGTTAACCCTGGTCGTTCCTATTACATGTTAGTCGGCTCAAGAGAAACATTTTCATTGTCATTTTGTAAGCTTTTTGATGGTTTGCAACGATTTCACAAACTGATTTTTATAGAGTATATATATTTTGAATATTAAAGTTGTTGCTTTACCTTCAAATCAGCTCTTCTGAAAAATTCGGATCTAATGTGTTTATATATCCAAAGTGTTTAGTAGGTAAGGAGTGTAAACGTGTACTTCAGCAACAACATCTATGTGCACACAAAGCTGTTTTATTACTTGGTTTTTTCACAACAGAGTTGGAAAAGATTATATCAAGATATAGTAAACATAGGCGCAAGAAAATATAAGCTTCCCATTTTTCAAACAAGAGACAATTAATCTATATAATGTTCTAACATTGAGTTAGTTCCTGCATTAGATAGGACAGCTTTTAATAGATTTGATTACAGATATGCTTGTACGTTACTAAGATTTTTGCTAAAGCAAAAAAAAAACAGTTTTGGATAATTTATTTCAGACTTGAGCTTTGGTAAATTGGTTATCTTCCTGTAATTTTGGTTCAGAAGCAGAACTGAAAATTTTTTATCATCATTTAAATTATCGCATAACTGTTTTCAAAAAAGTATAGATAGAAAATAATAGTAATCTCTTATAATAGAAAGAAAAATCAGATGGTGATGCATGTTATTATCCAAGGCACATATTCTAAGAATCATCGCCGGATATAAAAGACAATTGTGGTTGTCTATTCATCATTTCATTACTAATAAGTGTTCAACTGTTATAATAGTACTATGGAAATAATTTAAGACTTTGAAATTAAATCTTAAAATTTTTGAATTTGATCATAAACGAAGAATTCCTAAATAACAATTTGTTCCTGCATATACTTCCTCAGTAGTGATATTAAATATCTAGTTTCTATAATCACATGAAAATTCAAAAATTTCAAAATAAAACATAATCAAGCAGAATTCAAATATAATCAAAGTGCCAACACAATATAGTTGCACCAAATACCAATCTAGTTTAAACAACTATATAAGTATCTTAAACTTTGAATGAATTCTTGCCACTGTTGATCTTCTTGAAAGGGAAACTAAAAGAAAATGAAATTTTTCAAAGCCAGTTTTTACTTTTTATACCAGAAAAGTGAAATTTGAAGAAAAATCAATCATTTCATGATATCATAAACTACGATTGAGATATAATTTTCTAGGGCTTGCGTTGAGTCCTAAATGAAGGTTTTGGAAATAATAGATTCTTCGATGATCTAGTGAATAGTGGAACATCAACAAACTCTTTATGATTGAATGAATTTACATTAAAGTTGAATTATATATGGCTTGTATATAACATTTGAATATGGTACTAAATAAAAAATTAATTAGTTAATTTATTCAGCAGCAGCTCTAGTGTAAATAGCTTGAGTAGCGTGCTTAGAAACTGGTTTAATGATACCTTGAGCTTCTAAATCTCTTAAAGCAACTCTAGCTAAAGAACCACCAATCTTTAATCTATCAACTAAAACAGAGACAGAAACGTATCTGTAAGTTGGAACTTCCTTTAAGATTCTGTCATATTTTTCTTGATCTAAGATAACAGCATGAGCAGCCTTATCTTTCATGGATTTCTTGGACCACTTCTTCTTAGATTTCTTACCACCAGCCATAGCAGCGGCAGCCTTAGCGGCTTTTGAAAGTTGAACTTTTGGAGGCATATTTACTTATTCTACATGAAAAAACATCATATCAACATCATTTTGCAATGATCAAACCATAATGAAGCATACTTGTTAGTATAATTTCCGGGTGAATTCAACAATATCAACAGCTAAAAACGAAGTTTCAGCCGTTCAGCAATTTATTTATCACATACATCTAAAGGTTCGTTATTAATTTTTATGTTAAAGGTAGACTGAAAATGGCAGTAACATTTTTTATGTTATTGAAATTCCAAGAATTTGGCAAATTATTTTGCGTCTGTCAAAAGATTTCCTAATTCGGTAATTGTTGGAAATTTTAAAAAAACAAACTCTAAAAAATGCTTCTCCAAATGTCTGGGTGTGTTTCGCAAAAGCAGTCAAATTTACTTTCACGAGCTTTATTTGTAAACAAGGTCAACGATTAATGCTTTGGACAAGAGTGGAAAACAGAGTTAGTTAAGGTTAGCTAGCTTTTGGGACACAGTTGGAGTGGCATGTAGTTGAGTATTTGAAAATACATTGCTTGTTTACCGATTGGATAAGAAGCAATTTACATAGTATTTACACCATTCCAGGTATTTAGCTTCATTCATATTTTAAGTAGATGTGATATCATCGTCTTGATGGTACTAACCATCAAAAAAGTTTCCACAGTGGGAATTGATAAAGATCATGTGGAATTTCCAACTTTTATAATCCGATATAGTGTAACGGCTATCACATCACGCTTTCACCGTGGAGACCGGGGTTCGACTCCCCGTATCGGAGTAATTTTTTTGGCTCATAGTAACCAAAAATCTTTCAATGATTTTGATTCTGAAATATAAAAGATCCGAAAATAAACAGCGGTTGAACTGAATAATACCATCATATTACCCAAATGTCAAAGAGAGCCACTGGTCAACAGCTAACCAGAGAAAACTATAAGCTTGAAAGCGACGATGACGGTATATCTGAACCAAGTGTTATGGCTAGTTCTGAACAAATGTCAAAGAGGAAGATTGCAATGCCCAAACGTAAGATGAAACTTTCAACTTCAAACATTGCTACCCAAGAGAACTCTTATGCGAATTCATTCTCCAATGTTCTTAAAGGTAATGGTGCACAAGCAACATCCAGTAAGTCAGAAGAGAACGCTAAACTAATCGCTTTGAATCAACAATTCAAAGATAAAATCAATGGCGTCTTATCAACAGATCCATGTACAGATTTAACATCTATTATAGAAAAATATAACCAATACATCAGCTGCATTTTCAAAGTTGAAAGTACAATAAATACGGTTTCCACTGTACCAGTTGATCAAAAACCGGTGAATCCATTTGCAAATGCCCAATTTAAACCTACCGCTTCTTTACCAGTTGCAACTTCCGCTGTTTCCACTCCACCAGCATTTAAAGAACTGGAGTCAACGAAGACAATTGCAAATGATGATGTTGAAATGAATTCTTCATCGGATGAAAAGGATAATGATGTGAAAATCCAAGGTCCACAATTCACTATCAACTCGAATCCAATAAAATCTGATTCTGTTTTCTCGTTCGGTAAGAAAAAAGTAGAAGTTAAAGATGACAGTGATAGCGAAAGTGATATTGAAATTAAAGGTCCATCTTTCAATTTTACTGGCAGCATCAAAGACAATGTGTTTAAATTGAAGAAAGACGAAAGATCTGAATTACCAAAGTCTGAACCACATATTTCTGCTCAAGATGAGACCGCTAACTCAATCTCTAAGGAAGATGCAAAGCCAGCCTTTTCATTCAATCAAACTGCTAGTACCCTCAACGCTGGAACTAAATCAGCCTTCACTTTTGCTTCCACAGCAGCGAACTCTGAAAAGAATACAAATGTCAAACCAACTAGTGCCTTTTCCTTTGGCGTAGTAAAAGCAAAGGAGGAATCTACTGAACCAAAAGAAACAGCTAAACTATCGTTCGGTTTCAACCAAAATGTTGCTGAAGATGACGCCGAAAAAACTTCTATAAAACCTCAGTTTACATTCGGTTCAGTGACTAATCCAACGGAAAAGACCATTGAAGCTCCAAAGTCTGCATTTACTTTTGGCGCTACTTCAACAAATGCAGAAGCAGGAAGTGATGTCCCAAAGACAGCTTTTTCATTCACTCAATCAAAACCTTCAGAACAGCCTTCAAGTGAAGCACCAAAACCAGCCTTTAGTTTTGGAAATACTAATACAGCTACTGAAAATAAGAGTGAAGCTACTAAGTCAGCATTTAATTTTGGCAATCTTGGTAGCGACAGTGGAAAAAGTGAAGAAGTGGAAAAGAAATCAGCTTTTTCATTTAGCACTACAAACTCTACCACTAATTCTAATATCGAGGCACCAAAATCTGCTTTTTCCTTCTCTTCAACCAAGCATGAGGATGCCAAGGATCAAGATTCTACAACAAAACCAAAATTTTCCTTTAACATAGGAAACTCAGCCACGGAAAATGCTGCATCCCCACCATCCTTTTCATTTGGTAAACCAGCAGGAACTCAAGATAATGATAGTGCGAAAAAACCAGCTTTCACTTTTGGTGTAAGTGCAAGTACCGGAGTCTCTACACCATCTTTTTCATTTGGTAATACAAAGTCAGATAATGGTAAGATACCCCCTTCTGGAGGGTTCAAATTTTCTCTTCCTTTTGAGCAAAAGACTGGTTCTTCTAAACCTGCTATCACAGAAACTTTAATAAATGAAGAGCAACCTTCAAAAACTGAAACTAACGAGGAGAGTGAAAAAGCAGATGGAGTCGATACATCCAAACCTATTGATTTACAAAATGGAGAAGAGGATGAAAACGTTTTATTTTCACAGAGATCAAAACTAATGGTTTTCAATCCTGAAACCAAAGCTTACGACTCTAAAGGTGTGGGGGAAATGAAGTTACTTCAAAGGAAAGACAACTCCGGTAAAGTCAGGCTACTTTGCAGATCTGATGGCATGGGAAATATTTTACTGAATACTAGTGTTATTAAGTCTTTTAAGTATACTGCTTTATCTGAAACTGCTGAAAATTTAGTAAAAGTTCCTATAGTAGATGCAGGAGGCAACTTAACAACTTACGTTGTCAAATTTAAACAAAAATCTGACGGCCGTGCTTTCATCAAGGCTATAGAAGATTCTAAAAAAGATATGTAATTCAAAACATAAATGTAATGTACAATGTATTATTAAATAAATCTTGCCATCTTCAATTAATGGTATGGTACATATGTATAATAAATATCGATAGTATATAAACGCAGTTACAATTTTCTCAAAGGTACTAAACGGCAGTCTCACCAAGTTCTGCATCAACAATTTCGTTAAATTTTGCAAGCGCCCACTGAATTCTTCTCACATCCCTTTTATAATTATTGTCACCTTTTTTGCCAGTGATATAGTTTCCATACTTAAGTTTTTTCGTTATGAACCATTTTAAACTTTTAAGAATGGTAGATTTATTTTCGGGTTTGAGACCATTATTTATTATTGTCAATAAATGTTCATCGATGTACTTATAAAGTTTGTTACCTTTGCCATCTTTACCATTTTTTTTCTCTGATTTTTTTCCAATAGATAAAAACATTTGAAACAAAATAACTTCAATGAAAATGTTGCCGTCGGCACTTAATCCTCCCATAATTGGCACATGCTTGAAACCATCTAATTTTAAAATATTTTGTGATATCAAATAACCGAAAAATCTACCTTGACTGGCAACTTTTCTTAAACTTTGTTCTGTTGTATCATTCTGATCGTTGATTTCATTCTCAGAGTCAGACTCTGAACCCTTTTCAAACTGTTTAACTGTATCCCAAAATAAAAATTGGAAAGATTTCAATAGTTGATGGTTATGCTCACACACTTTGCTAGCAACCAATGAATAATATGGGTTATATCCATTTTGACCAGAATCAGTCAATAAACAATGTAACAATACCCTAGGAATTTCCAAAGCTTGTTTGTTTTTTAAATTGAGCTTTTCCAACTTTTCAAAGGCATCGACATAGTCTTGTGCTGACATAATACTTATAAAGATCGCACGACGAACGTCTGTGTTCATACGTTGTTCTCGAGCAATTCTTCCCCAGTCTGGGATATCATCTAACAAAACATCATTCATGTCCCAATCTTGCTCAGTATTGGACACATCTGTTTGATTAAATTTATTTTCGAATGCCGAAGTCATACTACCTTTCCATGATGCACCAACTAACCACCATTTACCTTTAGTTTCAGTATTTTCAATGTCTTGCAAAGACACTTGTAAAGATTCCACATTGGAAGATTTTATCAGGTTGGCTAAGCTCTTTTTTAAAGGACGGAAATCGGTAGCAATAACTGAACTTTTCAATCTGTTATTTTTCAAATCTGATAAAGTACTTAAAAGGAACTGTAGTCTTGGGCTTTGTTCTTCAATTGTCTTCACATTGCTCAAAAGCTCTGATAAAATTTCCTTTAGAGCCGATGGATCATCACCTCTTATCAATGGACCGGAAACTGAGATCACTCTAAGCAATAGTTCTGTAGTAGCTTCATTAGGTTTCTCTACAAATAAATGGATTAAGTCATATATCAATCTACATGAAACAAATCCAAAATTGTAACAATAAGCTAATAAAGTTAAAATATTTGTACAATTTTTGGCTACGGTAATAGTTTCATCATGGTTTTTATTTTCCCAATCTTCCATTTGCTTATTGTAAAATGATAAAAATGTCTCAACTACAGCTTGTATAAATGCTGCACCGGTTTCCATACCTTGACATTTGAATAAAACGAAAGCCACAGCGGAGTAATTCATAATAAATCCATCCAACAATTTGTTAGATTGACCAACAATATCTAAAATTTGCTTTATGATAATTTCGTTAACATAATTTCTAGGAAACTCATCATAGAGTTCATTCAATGTTGTGATCATAATTGTAACGTTTGAATCAGAGATTTTATTCAACGTTGATTTGACTTTCTTCCTGATTGTTGCTTTGATAGCATTTTCTTGATCGTCTTCTTCGGAGAGCTTTTTTCTTAATGAAGGTGGAATATATTCTGTTGTTTGCTCCATCTCTACTACAGGAGCAACATATGGATTTTCTTTTTTGGTACTTTTTGATTTAGTATTTTCCTCCAGCTCTCTTAATTGCTCTAATTCCTCCTCATTTAGGTCTTCTTCATCAAAATCTTCAAAATCACCAGAAGAAAGTTCATCATCAGAAGAAAATGGGTTTTCAACAACTTCTTCAGAGCTTCCCTCAGAGTCCTCTGCGTCTTCAGAACCATCACTTTCGGATTCATCTTCACTTTCGTTATTGCTTGCTTGCTTATTATTCAATGCAAAATCACCATATTCTTCATCGCCTTCACCATAGTTTTCAAAAAAGTCTAAACCCTCCAAAAGACCACCAACGGCATCATATTCATCCTTTGCATGAAGCTCTTTCTTCTTACCTTTCAAATTAAGTTTCTTGGCATAATATTGCATATCCATTTCATCCCTCTCGAGGGCTGCTCTCTCACTGGGAAGTAATGGATAAACATTATGTTCTTTTCCATTCTCTGCTTCTTTTTCTGATTTTGCCTTTACTTTGCTTTTAAGATCTTTCTGCTTTGAATTTTTGTTACAGTTTTTGAGTTCTTTTGATTTTTTTAGTTCAGCCATTGTCTCTTCTGCCGTCATGGGAACATCGCTACCACTTTTTTCATCATCTTCTTCCATTGCACTTTCATTTTCATTTTCACCAACATCATCACTAGCTTCACTTTCTTCCATCTCTTTCAGTTGCTCCCATTCTTCTGAATTCAAATCATTATCGCCAAATCCATCAAAATCTCCAGAAGATAGCTCATCATCGGAGGAAAATGGTAAGCCTTTAAAAGTTTTATCTTCTTTCTTTTGCGAAGTTGAAGTAGTATTTTTTGGCTTTTTGTTAGTATAAATTTGGGACTTGGTTTCTTTCCTTATCGGTTGCTCATCGTCGTTAAGGTGAGTGGTCTTCTTACTAGAACGTTTCTGTCTCTTTATGGATCTTTCTTGCTTCCGCTTTTCTTTTCTGCTCAACTGTTTTCCATGCTTTCTTTTCCCAGGCAAATGGAAACGACCATCATTAGAGTAGTCCTTATCCCTCAACTCATCTAAGATGACACCCGGTATATTGATGTGATGCTTTTGTGACATATTTTTGACTTCATTATTGAAAACTTTTTAAAACTCATCGCAAAATAATTTCAAGAAAATAAGTAAAATAAAATTCAAACATGAGTAGAGAGACACCAAATTTACTTCTGGATGAAGATGGCAAACCTTGCAGATCATGTAACTCTCTGATAGATTTTCAAAGAGCGACTGGTAGAAAAAGTGTAGTAAGGCCAGTTCGTGCCAAGGAAACGCTCAGCGTACCCTTGATCCCTGGGTCGAGAAGTTACAAACAGGTTAGCCCACCTAAAGCTGACAAACTTGGCCACGACTCATGGATTTTATTACATACTATTGCCTCTAAGTACAGTGAGACACCAAGTGATAAAGAGCGGGAAGAGATGGCTAGGTTTCTAACGCTTTTTAGCAAGTTTTACCCAGTTGAAGAACATGGTCAACAAATGGGTAAGTATATAATGAAAAATAAAATTGATAATGCCAATAAACTTAGCATGAATAACTGGTTGAACAACTTCCATAATCATATAAATTCGAAATTGAAGAAGGAATCATTTCCTACACAATATTGGGAAGATAGATGGATCAATGGTTGGGAATAATAGGTTTAAAAAAAGAAAATCATTTGTGGATACATTACTGGGATTGTCATTGAGCATAGGATATATAAATATATAGAAATATAACGTAAAAGTAGTCTTTATCATTATAATATATGAAGAAAGGAACTAAACTCTCTTAATAAAGTGCTTGATAGATTTATTACTAACAAAGATATGGAACACACTGGGATTATACGTATAGTGATAAATCAAGTGGGACAGTACTACCACCACCACTGGGATAAAGTTTCTTGATATTTTGATATTTTCTTGGTTGTGGTAATTGAGATGCATTTAAGTCCCAATTGAATCTTGAGTCATCAATCACAATTCTTTCACTGGCAATAATATCATCGTTACCAGTCATGTAGCTACCTGATGTTGTCGCTGATCCATTCAGTGTATAAGCTTCTGGATTTATTTTGGTTGAAGATTTTTCATCATTTCCAAACAACCTATGTTTGATTGACTGAGAATTAGTTCTGCTAACGCTGGTATTGGCTGACAGATTATTTGATGAAGTCTCTTTTTGCAATGTAGATGATGCTGCCGGAGTGGGTGGTGCAAGTGGCGCAGAAGGAACAGAAGGAGCAGTAGGTGGTGCCGGTGGAGCAGAAGGAGCATGTGGAGCAGAAGGAGCAGGTGGAGCAGGTGGAGCAGAAGGAGCATTCCCAATTGGTTCTGTTATTATGGGTATGGCAGGTGCTTGTGAATTTTGCGGAAGTAGATCTTCATGAGTTTCTTTTATGGAGTTAGGATGCTGATGAGATAAGCTTTCCACGAGACTTGCTGCGAATGCATTCGATATATTATGTGCTGTTGTTGAATCATTGGTGGAAGGTAAAGGTGGAGCCGCAGATGGCAAAGGTGGAGCAGAAGTGGGCAATGGAGGAGCTGCAGATGGTAAAGGTGGAGCAGAAGTGGACAATGGTGGAGCTGCAGATGGCAAAGGTGGAGCTGCAGATGGCTGTGAAAGTTTCATATTTGGAATAGGAGCATGCGAAGGAACAGATGTTGAGTGAGAAGATGTTGGAGAAGCATCAAGATTAATATTTTTCATCTTGGATTCAATTTCACCCAAAAATGACATACCCGTATTGTTAAGATCAGTTTTGGTACTGCTTTTATTGCTTTGAATGATACCATCAATACCCACATTTGCATCTTGTTCCTTTTTAGTTGAATAGTTTGAGTCATCACTAACAACAAACCTATTATCTCTTTTCTTTTCGATTTCTGCCAAAAATGGTAATGGCCCAGAGCTAGTTGTAGTATTTTTATCATTTGTTTTGTTGTTATTTGTCTTACTTGAAGGTGATGATTTTGGTATCCCCATTGTAGGTGGTGGTGGTGGCGGAGGCGGTGGAGCAGATTGGGCATCAGATTTAGATTGTATTGGAAGAGGAGCAGAAGGAAATGGTGGAGGAGGTGGTGGAACCGATGAAGGATTAGAGGAAGTAGACATTTGGGGAGGTGCAGGAGGAGGCGGAGGTGGAGGTGGATCTGAAGATGATATATCTGCAGAAGATGTAAATGTTACATTTGGTACTACTGGTGGGGGAGGTACAGAAGGTGCAGAAGGTGAAGAATTTGCAATAATTGCGGGAATTGGAGGTGGTGGAGGAGTCCCAGAGTTTGTAACCGTATTATCATTCTTATTAGGAGACATAGATGGTTCCATAAAAGGCAATGGTGGTGCACTAGAAAGCAGCGGTGGTGCAGAAGAAGGTATTGGTGGAGCAGCAGAGGGTATTGGTGGAGCAGCAGAGGGTATTGGTGGAGCAGCAGAGGGTATTGGTGGAGCAGCAGAGGGAATTGATGGTGCAGCAGATGTAGAAACAGATGAAGGATTTATAGATGGAGGTGCCATACCTGGTATAGGTGGAGCTCCAGATGGCAGTTCTCTATGAGTTAATGATTGTCTTTTGCTACCGTTTGGTCTATTTGATGGCATTTTAGGTCTATTTGAAGGAATGGAAGGTGTATTTGAGGGAAGAGAAGGTACATCTGATGACGTTGAAGATACCATATTGTTATTATTATGACTAACACTCCTCAATTTCGGTAATCCACCAGCCAGTATATCACCCAATTGTGGTACACCCATGGCATGTGTTGGTGTATTTGAAGGGCCGGCGGATACAGGAATTTTTGGAGCAGAGGTTGAAATACCAGTAGTAGGAGGAGGATTTGTTGAATTTGAATCCAGAAGTTTCCCAGAAGTTTGTGGTGCACTTCTATCATTTGTTACCGCTTTCTTTAATTTTGCACCTTTTCTAATATCACCGAATAAAGCATCTCTATTTGGTGCTACTGGTGCTTTTGAAGTTGAAGATTTATTCGAAGTATTTGGTCCACCAAAAATTGGTGGTGGAGGAGGAGGTGGTGGCGCACTCATTGCTATCAATCTTGAGAAAACAAAGGATGATGTCTTATATATTTCTATATATTTACATATTGAGTTATCTTTCTATGAAAATGATATTTCAGCAATCAGGGTAACTCCATCTTTTCTCATATTGTGTAACAAAATCTTTTGCGTCAGTAAAGTTTTCTGTATTTAGATTGACGGTAGAGATCACAAACGACAAGCAATGGGTATTTCAATCAACAAGATAATAGAGTTTGAAGATATTAATCAAGAAGGCTCCCAAAAAGTGGAACAAAGAATCTTTACAAAGACACAATATGAACTTCTGACAGATATTGTGGAAAACATAAATAAACCTACTGAACTATTAGACAAAATTTGGTATAGCCAAGTGCAATTATTTTCGAGTGAACAAATCAGGAGTACGGTGAAACTTAATGACACTGAATATGAGTATATAAATTTTGTCATCGCGTGTGTGGAAAGACAGATATGTACAAGAACTTTCGATATTGCGAGCAAAAACAAACACATAAGTCGGTTTGCCAAGTCAATAATCGATATGGTAGGTCACACACACGTGTATCAGCTGTTAGTGAATTTAATGCCCCTAGCGGTTCAATTGAAAGATGAAGATTTGAATTTTTTGCTCAGTGAAACACAGAAAACCGACATTTTCTTAAGATCATTTTTGGAGTGCTGTCGTCACGTGCCCAAGAGAAATCGGTTTTATCAGAAATTTCCGACGGACCAATCAAATTCATCCTGGTGGGAAATTTTTTGCGGTTGTGTGGGGTAACAGAACACGTGCTCTAGTATACCCAATGCGGTAAACAGATTGGTTTTGAAGATTTTTTCTCCAGAATGCGACACGAAAGAGTTTCTTTTTTTCATTTCTTTTACCGCAAAGAGTTACTGATCAGCGTGCCTTCAGAGACACCGAGAAAAATCTCCTTCCCAAAAAAATCACGCGAAAAGCAATGACATTTTTACCGCTTTGTGTTTGGCAGTGTTGCAACAATTTTCGCGTCTTCATCACATGGCACGACGAGCACTATCACCCATGAAGTTTCGTACCGATCAGAATCGGAACCTGTTTTTGATACACATAGCTGGCTTATCCACAAACAGGAATTAGATAGACGCTTTCGTATTGCAGTACCGACCTTGGCAGTATACTGTACTACTACTGGCCATATCGAGCCCGTCGTTTTGAAATAGCCGACAAGTCTGAACAGCCAAGCTAATTTTGGAATTGCCACGCCCGATTTGGAAATTGCCGTTTTGGGAAACTCCCATCAGATCGAGAAAAAGAAAATTCAACTTGCTTTGTTTTCACCGTTTTATTTATAATTATTTTTATTCCAGCTTCTTTATTATTCCATTTTATTTATAACTTTTATTAACACGATTTAATTCTTCTTTCTCTTGAAAATTTTTTTAAACAACCTGAACTGTTAGCATATACCTTCATTTCCATTTTTTTTTGCTCTTAGTAATAAAAGTCTAGTTACTGGATATTATATTAATCAGTCTTCATCATGTCATATAATGATCCAAACATGATGAATGATCAATATAATCAAAATAATGGTAACGCTAATATTAATATGAATAATAATAATATTAATAATAACAATAACAATAACTTAGCTGACCCAAATGAACAACCGCAACAACAACAACCAAATAATGATTATTATCAATATGACGAATACGGTCAACCAATCAATGATAATATGAACATGAATATGAACATGCATGATCAATACGGCAATATTCAATACGATGAATACGGTAACCCAATTCAAGATCAATATAATGATCAATATGGTCAACCACCAATGTTAAATAATGATCAAATGGAAAATTTTTCAGATTTTAGTTCATATGGTAATAACCAAATGTATAATGATGCACAATATACCTCTTCACAATTAAGTTATGCTGATAATGGTATGAATGGTATGAACGGTGGGTATCAATCTGGTAATTCTACTCCAGCAATGTATGACTCTAACGCGATTGCTATGGCTTTACCAAATGATCCATATCCTGCGTGGACTGCTGATACTCAAGCACCAATCACTATTGAACAAATTGAAGATATCTTTATTGATTTGACAAATAGATTTGGTTTCCAAAGAGACTCTATGAGAAATATTTTCGACCATTTTATGACTTTATTGGACTCACGTTCATCACGTATGTCACCTGACCAAGCTTTATTATCATTACATGCTGATTATATCGGTGGTGATACTGCCAACTATAAGAAATGGTATTTTGCTGCTCAACTAGATCTTGATGATGCAGTAGGTTTCAGAAATATGAAAGTGGGTGGAGGTTCTTCCAAGAATAAAACTAATTGGAGAGGTAGAAGGAAGGCAAAGAAAGCTGCTAAGAAGGCTATGAAGGAAGCTATGGAAAATGGTGATTCACCAGCTGAAACTTTGGAAAAAATTGAAAACGATGATTCATTGGAAGCTGCTGATTATAGATGGAAGGCTAAGATGAATAGTTTAACTCCATTTGAAAGAGTGAGACAAATTGCACTTTACTTATTAATGTGGGGGGAAGCTAACCAAGTTAGATTTACTTCTGAATGTCTTTGTTTCATTTATAAATGTGGTCTAGATTATTTGGACTCACCATTATGTCAACAAAGAGTGGAACCAATGCCAGAAGGTGATTTCTTAAACAGAATTATTACTCCAATTTATCGTTTCATTAGAGATCAAGTATACGAAGTGGTTGATGGTAGATTCGTTAAACGTGAAAGAGATCATGCTAAAGTCATTGGTTACGATGATGTTAATCAATTATTCTGGTACCCTGAAGGTATCGCTAGAATCATTTTTGATGATGATTCTAAATTAATTGAGTTACCCGTTGAGGAACGTTATTTGAGGTTAGGTGATGTTACTTGGAATCGTGTTTTCTTCAAGACTTATAAAGAAACTCGTTCTTGGTTACATATGGTTACTAATTTCAATCGTATCTGGGTTATGCACATTTGTGTCTATTGGATGTATATTGCTTATAATG
Source organism: Grigorovia transvaalensis (assembly GCA_003708445.3). Lineage (NCBI taxonomy): Eukaryota > Fungi > Ascomycota > Saccharomycetes > Saccharomycetales > Saccharomycetaceae > Grigorovia > Grigorovia transvaalensis. The sequence continues at coordinate 14,198 of PPXN03000082.1, forward strand.
CACCAACTTTTTACACTCACAACTACCAACAATTAGTCAATAATCAACCATTAGCTGCATACCGTTGGGCTACTGCTGCTTTAGGTGGTACTGTGGCTGCTTTGATTCAAATACTAGCTACTGTTTTCGAATGGGCTTTTGTCCCAAGAAAATGGGCTGGTGCTCAACATTTATCTCGTAGATTCTGGTTTTTGGTTATAATATTTGCTGTCAATTTAGGTCCAATCATCTTTATATTTGCTTATGATAAGGATAACGTGTACTCTGTAGCTACTCACGTAGTTGGTGCTGTCATGTTTTTCGTTGCTGTGGCTACTATGGTATTCTTCTCTGTTATGCCATTAGGTGGTCTTTTCACTTCCTACATGAATAAGAACTCAAGACGTTATGTCGCTTCTCAAACTTTCACTGCTTCATTTGCTCCATTACAAGGTTTGGATAGATGGTTATCTTATTTGGTTTGGGTGACAGTCTTTGCCGCTAAATATGCCGAATCCTACTATTTCTTGATTTTATCATTGAGAGATCCAATTAGAATTTTATCTACAATGACCATGAGATGTACCGGTGAATACTGGTGGGGTGCTAAGATTTGTAAACATCAAGGTAAGATTACCTTAGGTTTAATGATTGCTACTGATTTTATTCTTTTCTTCTTGGATACTTACTTATGGTACATTATTGTTAACACTATTTTCTCCATCGGTAAATCCTTCTACTTAGGTATTTCGATCTTAACTCCATGGAGAAACATCTTCACTAGATTACCAAAGAGAGTTTACTCCAAGATTTTAGCTACCACTGATATGGAAATCAAATATAAACCAAAGGTTTTAATTTCTCAAGTTTGGAATGCCATTATTATTTCAATGTATAGAGAACATTTGTTAGCTATCGATCATGTCCAAAGGTTATTGTATCATCAAGTCCCATCTGAAATTGAAGGTAAAAGAACTTTAAGAGCTCCAACTTTTTTTGCATCTCAAGATGATAATAATTTCGAAACTGAATTCTTTCCAAAAGATTCAGAAGCTGAACGTAGAATTTCCTTCTTTGCACAATCATTAGCTACTCCAATTCCTGAACCATTACCGGTCGATAATATGCCAACTTTTACCGTCTTAACTCCTCATTACGCTGAAAGAATTCTATTATCTTTGAGAGAAATTATTCGTGAAGATGATCAATTTTCTAGAGTTACTTTATTAGAATATTTGAAACAGTTACACCCAGTCGAATGGGAATGTTTCGTTAAAGACACCAAGATTTTAGCTGAAGAAACTGCTGCTTTTGAAAATGATGAAAATGATCCAGAAAAGTCAGATGAATTGAAAGCTCAAATTGATGACTTACCATTTTATTGTATTGGTTTCAAATCTGCTGCACCAGAATATACTTTGAGAACGCGTATTTGGGCTTCTTTAAGATCCCAAACTTTATATCGTACTGTATCTGGTTTCATGAATTATTCAAGAGCTATCAAGTTATTATACCGTGTTGAAAATCCCGAAATTGTTCAAATGTTTGGTGGTAATGCCGAAGGTCTTGAAAGAGAATTAGAAAAAATGGCAAGAAGAAAGTTCAAGTATTTAGTTTCCATGCAAAGATTGGCTAAATTCAAACCTCATGAACTTGAAAACGCTGAATTTTTATTAAGAGCTTATCCTGATTTACAAATTGCTTACTTAGATGAAGAACCTCCTCTAAATGAAGGTGAAGAACCAAGAATCTATTCCGCTTTAATCGATGGTCACTGTGAAATTTTGGAAAATGGTCGTAGACGTCCTAAATTCAGAGTTCAATTATCTGGTAATCCAATTTTAGGTGATGGTAAATCTGATAATCAAAATCATGCTTTGATCTTTTACAGAGGTGAATATATTCAATTGATTGATGCCAATCAAGATAATTACTTGGAAGAATGTTTGAAAATTAGATCTGTCTTAGCGGAATTCGAAGAATTAAATGTTGAACAAATTAATCCATATGCTCCAGAATTGAAATATGAAGAACAAACTACGAATCATCCAGTTGCCATTGTTGGTGCCAGAGAATATATTTTCTCTGAAAATTCTGGTGTTTTAGGTGATGTTGCTGCTGGTAAAGAACAAACTTTTGGTACATTATTTGCTCGTACATTATCTCAAATTGGTGGTAAGTTACATTATGGTCATCCTGATTTTATCAATGCTGCTTTCATGACTACTAGAGGTGGTTTATCCAAGGCTCAAAAAGGTTTACATTTGAATGAAGATATCTATGCTGGTATGAATGCGTTATTACGTGGTGGTAGAATTAAGCATGTTGAATATTATCAATGTGGTAAAGGTAGAGATTTAGGTTTTGGTACTATTTTGAATTTCCAAACCAAAATTGGTGCTGGTATGGGTGAACAAATGTTATCTCGTGAATATTATTATCTAGGTACTCAATTACCAATTGACCGTTTCTTATCCTTTTACTATGCTCATCCAGGTTTCCATTTGAATAACTTATTCATTAATATTTCATTACAAATGTTTATGTTAACTTTAGTCAATTTGCATGCTTTAGCTCACGAATCTATTATCTGTATCTACAACAGAAACTTACCAATTACTGATGTTCTTTATCCAATTGGTTGTTACAACTTAGTTCCAGCTATTGATTGGGTCAGACGTTATACCTTATCCATTTTTATTGTCTTCTGGATCGCCTTCATTCCTATGGTTATTCAAGAATTGATCGAACGTGGTGTATGGAAAGCTACTCAAAGATTCTGCCGTCATATGTTATCTATGTCACCATTCTTTGAAGTTTTTGCTGGTCAAGTTTATTCATCAGCTTTAGTTAGCGATTTAACTGTCGGTGGTGCCCGTTATATTTCAACTGGTCGTGGTTTTGCTACTTCTCGTATTCCGTTCTCAATTCTATATTCAAGATTTGCAGGTTCTGCAATTTACCTTGGTTCGAGATTAATGATTATGTTATTATTCGGTACTGTGGCTCATTGGCAAGCAGCTTTATTATGGTTCTGGGCATCTTTATCTGCTTTTATGTTTTCTCCATTTATTTTTAATCCACATCAGTTCTCTTGGGAAGATTTCTTCTTAGATTATAGGGACTTTATCAGATGGTTATCGAGAGGTAACAGTAAATATCATAGAAACTCATGGATTGGTTACGTCAGAATGTCTAGATCACGTATTACTGGTTTCAAACGTAAGTTAATTGGTGATGAATCTGAAAAAGCTGCTGGTGATGCTCCAAGAGCTCACAGAACCAACTTGATTATGGCAGAAATCATTCCATGTGCCGTTTATTGTGCTGGTTGTTTCATTGCTTTCACTTTCATTAATGCTCAAACCGGTGTCAAGAATGGTCCTGATGACACTGTTAATTCTGTTTTAAGAGTTATTATTTGTACCTTAGGCCCAATCGCAGTTAATCTAGGTGTTTTGTTTTTCTGTATGTGTATGTCCTGTTGTTCTGGTCCATTATTTGGTTTATGTTGCAAGAAGACTGGTGCTGTCATGGCTGGTATCGCACATGGTGTTGCCGTTATCATTCACATTGCTTTCTTCATTATTATGTGGGTCTTAGAAGGTTTTAACTTTTCAAGAATGTTGCTTGGTGTTGTCACAGCTATTTACTGTCAAAGATTGGTATTCCAAATTATGACAGTTTTATTGTTGACTCGTGAATTCAAAAACGATTCAGCAAATACAGCTTTCTGGACTGGTAAATGGTACGGTAAGAGTATGGGTTGGGCTGTGATGTCACAACCTTCAAGAGAATTAACTGCTAAAGTTATTGAATTATCTGAATTTGCTGCCGATTTTGTGTTAGGTCATGTTATTTTGATCTTACATTTACCATTCTTATTAATTCCAAAGATTGATCAATTCCACTCTATCATGTTATTCTGGTTAAAACCATCTCGTCAAATTCGTCCACCAATTTTCTCATTGAAACAAGCAAGATTACGGAAGCGTATGGTTAAAAAATATGCTGCATTATATTTCCTAATTTTACTAATCTTTGCTGGTTGTATCGTTGGTCCAGCTGTTGCATCCTCATATGTCAAAGACATTGGTAAGAGCTTAACCGGTGTTGCTCATAACTTATTCCAGCCAAGAAACTTAAGTAACAACGATACCGGTTGGAAGATGTCCACCTACTTAAGTCATTACTACACTACTACAATTTCTATGAAGACATGGTCTACCATTAAATAAGTCTAAACTGAGGTTTGGCTAATCTTTTGTATATATCAAACACTTTTACTAGAAATTGTATTATTAAAATCAATTATCATTTATTCGGCTTAATTTCTTTTATTAGATGTAGTAATACTATAAACATTCTATTACTGCTTGAGGTAATATATATATTTATGGTCTATGTATTTTATTTATTATAAAGAAGGTTTTTTTATATCGTTATAAATTTTTGGGTTTGTTTTTCAAAATCTCAGAATCTCAAAAAAATATTAGACAAATGTCACAAAAAGCAATAACAACATAGTCAATAAAATTTAAAAATTTAAAAATTTTTATTTTTGACCATATACCCAAATCTGCGTATAGTTTGATCAATCCTATGAAATGAATTTGATTTTAACTGCTTGTTCCCTATATTTTTTCAAATTTTTATTTGTATTAGCAACAGATTATGACACTTTCCCACATATTGAGATATATGGCAATAAGTTTTTCAATTCCAAAACGCAAGAACAATATTTCATGAAAGGTATTGCCTATCAACCCAAATTTTCATCCAGTCAAGATGCTTTAGATTCTGAAAGTAACTCCGAGGAAATTTCTATTGCTGAGTATATCGATCCATTGTCAGACCCAAAGATCTGCTTACGAGATATCCCATATTTAGTGAAACTTGGTGTAAATACTATTAGAGTATATGCAATTAATCCAATAAAAAGCCATGATGTATGTATGGAAGAATTGATGAAAAATAACATATATGTTGTCATTGATCTATCTGAGCCTAAAACTTCAATAGTCAGAAATGATCCTCATTGGGATAATGTACTGTGGCAACGGTACAAAGATGTAATCGATTGTATGATCAAGTATCCAAACTTATTAGGTGTTTTTGCAGGTAATGAAGTGACAAATGATATAACTAATACAGATGCCTCACCGTTTGTGAAAGCTGCTATTCGTGATCTCAAAAATTACTTAGTTGAAAAGAACTATCGTAAGATTCCAGTTGGATATTCCACTAATGACGACGTATCAACCAGAGATAATTTGGCAAAATATTTTATTTGTGGCGATGTAAATGCAGATTTCTATGGAATCAACATGTATGAATGGTGTGGATACTCATCTTTTGAAACAAGTGGTTATAAAGAACGGACAGAAGAGTTTAAAAATTATCCAATTCCAGTAATTTTCTCTGAATTTGGTTGTAATCTTGTGAGACCGAGACCATTTACAGAAATTAAAGAATTATATGGAAAAGAAATGGCCAAAGTTTGGTCAGGAGGAATAGTATATATGTATTTTGAAGAAGAGAATGAGTATGGTGTTGTCGAGATTAATGAACAGGGTAAAGTTGTTGAACTTGATGATTTTGCCAATTTGAAGAAGGCATACACTGAAATCAAGGTCATTGGAATTTCTAAAAAAGATGCAAAAGCTGATCAAAATTTGGCTAAATTAAATAAGAATATTCATTGTCCAACTTTAAATTATTCTTGGAAAGCAAATGAAAAGTTACCTCCAACGCCAAACCGTGAAAGATGTGAATGCTTAAATGCAGGGCAGAACAGTGACGAAAATTTATTACCATGTTCGATTGAACCATTTGAAGATGATGAAAAATATGAAAAGTTTTTCAATTATATTTGTAACAAGATTGATTGCTCTGATATAATAACAGATGGGAAAGACGGTAATTATGGTAACTTTTCAGATTGTAATATGATTCAAAAATTGAATTTACAACTTTCAAAAATGTATTGGTCTCAAAAGGGAAAGAGCGATAAATGTCCCGTTATTGATAGAAACATAGTATTCAACACAAAGTATAAGGGTAGGTTAAATAAGAATGTCAAAGAAGGAAAAGCAAAATCAAATAGCTGTTTTGATATCATAAGCGAAATTAAAGCATCCATGGAGGAAACGACTGATAGTAAGAAAAAGTCACATGACACAAATAGCGTGCCTATTACTGAGTCAAACTCAAAAGTTGACAAAAACAAAGATCAGGAACCTAGTAACAAGAATTCAAAGCAGAATAATGAAGGAAAATCAAAAAGAATCAATAGTGGAAACTTCTTTGCAATTTTATTTGTCATGATGAGTACATTTCTTTTCGATTAGCCTGAAATTCGACTATTTTTGCTGTTATAACAAATATATATTTAGAAAAGTTAGTAGAGAGTATAGAATTATTTAGGAACAAGAAAATAATCAGTAAAAATTGAAAGTAAACCCATCTATTTTCGGTTTGAAAACAATTTTTCATTACCTCTCTGTGAAGCATGAAGAGAATACTTTCTCACAGCAAAAACAATCAAAATTTGATAGTACCAGTGTAATGAGCGTGGATCAAAATTATGTGTTGTGACACCAAAAAAAATTTAATAGAAAAGTCCCAGAAAGTGCGTAGGATGAGAGGCACCACACTTTTTTGACTGAAGACCTAAATAGGTCATCTAATGACGAAGACGGCAAACAATAAAAAAAAACCCAAAATCTCCAAATTTTTCACTTATATAGGGCTATAGAAACCCTATATTTTTTTCAAATTTCACCCTAAAATATTTATTAATAGGCAACCAACTGCTAGTGAAAACAAAACTATCCACCATTATATTGTGCCAAATCTTGTCTTCTTTCATGATATAGGCTTATGAGTTCAATAGTCTGCTCCTATTTTTTTTTCAAAATCGAAGTTTTGTTTTTGACTAAAAGAAGAAAAGTTCTTGTTATTGTTCATAAGATAGTTATCAGATAGGCAAAGGTTTCCGCTCTCAAAAACTTAACAAGGATAATCAAACAAGAAAGCTGTCATAAAAAGATGAAGACGCCGACCCTATTCAGAAATTTAGATAAAAGTCAAATGCTTTTTGTCTAAGTTCAACAGTGTTTGATGAATTGGATGTACTTTACTTTCCAACTTTTCCCATTTCTGAACTGGACTATTACTTTTTGATTACTGATAAGTGTACTTACCGCATGGATTTTAGCTTTATGATGATTTTTAATAGAAGAGTATTCGATTGCGAAACTCATGTTGAACATTTGACTGATATTTTGAAGAATATTGTCCATATTGCTGATACCGGAAAATTTCATGCTTCTTAAATGCTTTCAATTTTAACTGTTGAACTTATGAAACATCTCATCTGCTATTAGTAGCTTAGCCACTATGCATAAATCATTCTCCACATATTGAAACCATGATTTCAAGTAATGAAGGCGTTAATGCAGAAAACAGGAAATGATCGAATTCTTGGATCCTACATTACATCAATTATTTATTATGTTGCTAGATGGCATTTTGAGGTAATGAAATAAAAAAACCCAAAGCGCTTTATTCAGTTCAAATCAAATCAATACCATAAAATATGCTACAATTGAAAGAGAACTATAGACAATCCTGAATACACTTGATAAAGAAGCGTTAATCCTAATTACTTCTATTTCTGTATTTAGTGATGGTCCGGGTATTTCATTATTAGTAAACTTGAGTGTTCCACCAGTGCAGTTCACGTCTTTCCAAACTTTTAGCTTTACTGAATATTTACCATTTAAAATGGGAATATTTATCTGGTACTAGCTGTTATCCTCTATAATCAGCTGGTTGTGGATATACATACTATTGTGGTCTCTCAAATACACTTAGTTATTTCAAAAACGACCTCAGCTGTGTGGCTGACAGGTATCAACTAAAATATAAATGGATGTATTGTCTACAGCAACAATAAAGGGTGCACATTTAGAATCATGTTGCAAAGGGCCACCACATCTAAATGCCCTTAGTAAATATTGGAATGATTGTAGAGTCAAACAAGTCTGTGAGAAGTTCTCTATACCTAGACATTGTTTTAGATTGGTCACAATTCTTAACAATGTCACCCGCTAATAAATTTTTGGTAAGGATCCACGAAATCATGCTCTTTAATCATACATGACACAATACTAATAGTATAGTGATATTATCATGAATTAGTTTGACTTTCTTCAAATAAGCGGTGTTAATTAGCATAGTGGCTAGCCTGTTGTCAATAACTTGAATGAATGTTTAGTCTTCGATGTTCAATAAGTCAATAATTTCTCAGACGATCTGAAATAGGAGATATATCTAAAGTTTTTTGATGGATACGATATCATTCCAAGTTAGATTCTGCGATCTGTGAAAATGGAATCCTCAGGAATAGTATGAGTTTGGATAGAATGAGTTTCATTAGCAGTGTTATAAAGGTTGGTTTGTGACTGTCGGCCGTCGATAAAAGTGCCAATAGTCTCCCATTTTTCCAAAAAAAGGGCCAGTTGGCTTTCGAGGACATTACGACTCAAATTGTCAGCCACATAATTTTTAAATTCTGGTAGGCAAATGCTTAGCAAAACTAACTTCTAATTTGAATACAGATAATGATAGAAAATAAATAAAGTCAATCAAAATATCTGTAGGCAGTTTACATACAGGACAGTAGCAAACTATTTGCCAGTAAAGACATAAAAGATTTAAATTGAAAGAGACTGGGAAAAATGTGGACTATATCAATTTTGGTCTAATTATGTGTTATTCGCTAACTCATGTTCTCATTTTAAGTACCTCCTGTTTGATTCAAGTAGTTGAAACTACTACTTGTACTATTTTAAAAGATATAAAGAAAACTGTGCAATGCTATGATCTTACCGCCAAATTGATTATATCCAGCCAAAAGCTCAGACTGCCGTTAGTTTTTAAGAAGTACATACCAACAAAACAAAATCAACTCATAAGAAATGTGAACATAAAAAAAAGCTCACAGATATTTTGCTGTAAAGCAGCTGAACTTTTTTGGTTTCAAGATGTGTATAAACTTACATGAACGAGTGTATCGAGCATTTACAGAGCCGTTTCCTCGAATTTTGATTCTTGGAATGATGGAAATGATGGAAATGAGGAAATGAGGAAATGAGGAAATGAGGAAATGAGGAAATTGTCTATACAAATTTAAATTTGACAGAACATATTCTGATTCGGCTAGTTGTCTACTTTAAAAAATAAGCAACGTGACGTCTTAGTTAAACTGTATTTTACTTTAATTTTGGAAAATGAACTTTATATCACTAATATATTAGTCAGTGAAGTTTGAGGAACGCTTCGACAGGACGTTATGCATCTTGACAAAGGAAAACTATTGAAATAAGTCACTGTTTAATCATCAAAAAAGGTAACATTTCATCAAGAACTAGAATGTTATCGGAGATTAGAAGAGAATTGTAAAATGTTTTCTTGATAAAATGGTGAATTAAGCTGCAAATGTAAGTTGATTTATTTTGTATACACTTTTGTTGATTTAAAGTAGGGCTTCCCGAATGCGAGATTTCTGTGCCGCTCTTTCAAAAACAGGAAGGAAAAAAAGACATCAAAAGGAGAAAAACCAAGGCAGAAAAATGCATTTTTTGGAGGTGCTACGGGATTTTCTTAGCATTTTGAAGTAATCGAAATGACTCTTGAATGGAATATGCCCTCTTTTCATTTTTTCTTTCTTAAAAAGGTACGGAAATCCTGCAATTTGGAAAGCTCTAATTCGAAGATACGTATTATGACGTTAGGAATAAAAATTTATAGAGTTTTGCAGATAGAACAAAATAAGGCGTAATGCCGCAAATGATTCACCGAAAACTTAGCATAATAGAATTTATTATTTTACTGCTTTCCTTTTTTTTTTGCTTCACATAACGCCAATTAGAGGGCTTTATTTCAAAACAATTAAATAGTTTCAAAAACAATATCTTTTAATGCATTCTTGAAAAGTGACACATAAAGTTTTTCTTACAGCCATTTTTCTCCAACTTCAATATTCTTTCTTTCAAGTCTGTAAATTACAAGAAACAGCCTCTATTCAAGAAGTTTTTCGAAAGCTTATACTTTCGAAAAAAAAGTTCCCTCACTGCTATATACTTAAGTACATCGAAGTTTTATACTATATGCATAATCAAGGGAAAACTAGAAAAAATAGGTAACTCTGTAAAAGTTCTCAGTTCAAATCTGCACCTTTAACCTTATACTAACTTCATAGGGATATTCAAGAAATAACGCTGTTTAGAGGCAAAATCATATTGGCAAGTCCAAGATTTAGGCCAACAAAATAAGCAAGGCATTTTTTTTTTCCTTTGTCATTCCGGATACTTTTGGGTTTTTCACTTTTTATAAAGAAGTTCTCACTTTCATTCCTTTGGAAATGAAACCGGAAGGGAAAACGAACCAATTCCTTGCTTTTTCCGTTTACGGTAAATGCATACGAAGGTACGAATTTCATTCCGTGGTGTGAAAATTTAACTTAAACAAGAATAGACGTATACCCTTTAAAAAAGATGTACTTATTCCCCAAAAGGGAACCATCAAAACCAATACAAAGCTTTCGAGAACCCAAATTTATTAACAAACATAACCACACTTGAAGATTGTAGGCAATACACTAGTAAAACAATGTAATTTGAAATTAATGGAATTACCGATAATGCAAGAAAAGTTTTAGATTGCTTTCCGGCACCACAACTTCTTGTTCTGCGTGGCTACACTGAGAATTGAGCAATGCGACCATTTCTTTACGAGTTCATTTTGTACGTATTGTTATGATATGTTAAAGCATCATTTCTTTTCTAAGAGTAACACGTAGAGTTTCCAAAAACGCTAAAGTTTAAAATTTTAGTGCTTTGTTGAAAAATTAAGTATTTAAAGTTTTTCCACTGCTTTTCGATTAAACTTATTTTCGATCGTGTCTCTCTGCAATCTTTTCTGAACCCTTTTTCAATATTGCCCAACAAAGAAATGGAAATCTATTCTAACTGTGAAGCAACAAAATAGAGTTCTCCAATTTGTTTTAATATCCTTCATTTTCTTACTAAGCAAAGTTAGCGAGACCATTGCTTGAGGTGTTTTATCTCCCTAGAATCAGGCTGGTAACTCAATCTTATTTCAAATATTAGCAACCTTTCATTGTGTTAAGTTCGACTCAATGGGTAAAACATAGTCATCTTAGTTACAAAATCAGAGTTTAACTTAAATAATAATGTATCAGTCCCATTTCATTATAATTTTTTGAACAAGAAAGTTACTATGTAAGCTGTTTGATTATCTTTCTGGTTATTTTTATAGTAAAACTTTTATTTGTAATAGAGTTCACTTTTTCTTTGATATTTACTCCGCATACCTACTATGAAAGTTTCAAAGAGGAAATTTAAACACCTTCAAAAGGGGCCGTTTTATGTACGTTTCTTTTTTCCGTCTAGTCGTATTGCTTGTAAAGGTTAAAAACGATTAATTCATCTTGTAGCTATTTGAAATATTTGCTTGAAAATAAATCTGTATTTTCCTACCTCGAATCCCTGAGTTTCCTTTATAAATGATGTATTTTAAAACCATGTTTATTTCCTTTAAATTTCCCGTTTCAGAAGTATGAAACAATAATATATTTCTATGACTACAAAGTAAGAGTAACATATACTGTCAAATATTTTTAAGTAATCTATTCTACTCTATTTTTCTGTCTTTTCAAAAGAATTTGGATTCATTGCCATAATCAGTTTGAGAAAGTAGACTCGATTTTATTTCACTACCACCACTAAAGAAAATGGAGGTCGAAAAAGATTTCAAAACAGTAAATACTATTAATGATCTTGAACCCGCTTTTTCAAAGTTCGAATTAAACGTTGACTCCATCAGATTAACAGATAATCCATTAGATGATTACCAACGTTTATATTTAATAGAGTGTGCATCCAGATTCAACACCATAAATTTCAAAATTGAGGAAACATCATACAAATCTCGATTAATTTATCAAATCGAAGAAACGTATAAATCTTATCTGAGAAACGTACCCAAATCAGTAAAACAAATTAGTACTTTACATAACAGAACTACTTTAACGAGTGATAGTTCAGAATGGCAGGCTAGGAGTAATAGCAGAAGCGAAGACAACATTGGCGATGCATTAATAACAATAAATGATGGAAAAAATAATCTGGCTGATAACCAAGTTAAAAATAAAAAAGTATTAACTTGCCTAGAATACAGTGTGCTCAATATTTGGACAGATGATTCAGTTAATGAGTACACCAATTACAGGATTTTCAATATCAGCAATCCACAAAACAAATTCTGGAAAGAAAAATTAGGTATACCTAGCACTGCCAATAATTATCATTTATTAAATGGAACTGTGATTTTCAATCGTACTAATAATGATACTAACAATAATATTAATAACGATATATCAAATCAAAACCTTTGCAATGACCAGAAATCAAGTGATCAAGCTTTTAATAGTAACATGAATGATAGAAGTATAGATAGTGACAATGTGGTATATTCGATCACTAAGAACAAGCAATATAAACTTAACAATATGATGTACAATTCTGATAGTGACAGAATGTTAATAAACCCGAACAATGCAATTATTTATGCACCTGATGCCAATTACATTTATATTTATGGTATTTGGAAGTTATATCAGGACATCATGATTGGACTAATAACTTTAAATAGAGGAAAAGCAGATGAAAAGGACAACAAAGTTGGGAATGAGATGGCTAAAGATGTCTGTACTAAAGAATACGAAATGGTAATGGTAAACTTGTTTAATAATTCAGAATTTGCAAAAAGCACCATAAAAGATGCAACTGCCAGTAACAATGGTTGTGATCGTAGTCACAAGAAAAGATATATCGAATTTAAATGGAAGTCCATATCAAAAAATATTCAAACTGAAATTTTAGACTCCTCGAGATCTCATTTGCAAGAGTACAAAGATTTCATCGTTACCAAAAAATTCAACTTGAATAACTTACCTATGGTTCAGAAGGTCAGAGGTGGTTTTGTCAGGATCCAAGGTACATGGTTGCATACAGAACTAGCGAGACCCCTTTGTATATTTTTTGGGTTTCCAATTAGATATTTGCTGGTACCAGTTTTTGGTCCGCAATTTTCAATTGATTGTGAAGCTTGGTTTAAGCAACGTAATAACCCATTTTCTTTACATTCTATCAAAATTCACTACCCAAAGAATGAAAGTCTTATGAACTGTTGGATTCGGATTAAAAAAACAGATAATGACACAAAAACAACAATAACGAACAAAACAAAGAAGAAAAGAAAAGTAGGTGCAAAAATTATCCAAAGTAATATCAGTGAAGAAAGGGCAGCAAAGGGGAACGCTAGTCAGTCCACCTTACCTTCTCATGACCAGAAATTTGCACCAAACAAATATATCTGTCCCGTTGATTCGAATATAAAGAGTGAAACTTGTATCCCTACAACATTTCATTCTTCAGTTCCTATTACCCGTGCTTCCAATAGATCGTTTAGCTTTGCTGATTCTAGTAGAAGCGCCATGATGCATACTCTTTCCCCAAATGATAATAATTATCACTCTCAGAATCATTTTTTTGAGCGAAATGTGCCATCGTATTGTAATACTAATAATAGTACTAGCAATAGCTTCAACGGTGGGGTTAGCACTAGCAGTCATTTTGTCATATCATCGTATAACTCAGAGAGGCCTCATTTAACCTCCCCGAATTATGGAACTCCCATGAAGTTACCACCTGTTGCATATCTTTTGAATGGTACCAATCAAATGGCTAACCAGCAACATTTTCCAACTAATGAATACTTCAATATTTCTCGCAATAATCATGTCGTGCAAAATCGAAATCAAAATGATAGACTATACGACTTTCATAGTGGTGGCCTCTTCAATAATAACAGTATCCAAAGAAACCATGCAAACGAAAATGTTTGTTTTACAAGAGGTTTGAATGATAGCAATTGCCATTTGAACAATAATTTCAAAAATGAAAGAAATGTGAAAGAAATAAGTAGCAATATATCGCCAATTTCGTCTTTTAATGTTGATGCCAGTACTACTGCAGTGCGTTTAAACGAATCTTGTACAAACAATAACCAACCATATTTTTCAATGCACCGTCATTCCACAAGTTCGGTTATAATACCAAATATAGACACCTCAAAGCATTATAATACGAAATACTACTTTGATGTCAATCTTGCAAATGTCTTACCAGATGAAAATGATTTGAAAAATGCTGACGCAAATAACAAGAGTGATAAGGGAGGCAATGCAGCTGGCAAGTAATTTCCGTTTGCGTTACCTGCAGAAAAATGTGACTTTGAATTTCGATTACTATATTAGGATTTACTCTTTTCTGTTCAGAAAACACATATTTACTGCTGTATACGACATAATTATCCTTAATTTTGACGTTTATTGATAGAAAGGGTCAAATTCAGACCTTCAACTTATATTGCCAGTTTTTGGAAAGCTGTTCAAATTTTTTTATCAGCATCATAAAGAAAAGAATCTTTCGAAAAAAGTTCAGCCCAAATGTTTTTTTATCTTTTTTATTCGATATGACTGTTCAGAGAGCAGTTTTCCCAAATAATCGGGAAATGAAGAGATAATAATATGGACGGTAATTGTGGCTATTTTGAAAATCTCGAAAATGCGCCACAGTTAATTAGGATGTAGTCTCAAAATTTATTGTAATTTAGGTATGCATTATATAATCTTCACGACAGTTCCGACACTACTTGAGCTCTTGTACAGGGATCCCCGAAAGGACACTTAAAAAATTATAGACTTAATAAATATATAATTTTAACACAATTTTTTTTAATTGTGGTAATATCTATAACTACACTTTTTACTGTATCATTGTCAGTAATTTTTGAAACATTTGGAAAGTCCCATGATTGGCGTCCGCTGAATAAAAGTCATCTACATTAATTTTAACCAGTAGTAAAGATATCTTATAAGTTTCGTTTTTGTTAGCAACTATCCATAAAACACTCTTTGAATTGAAATACGATAGAAGCCGCCAAATATGCAACAGATACCAAGTCTTCTTGTCAGCCTAAACTTATTTGAGTAGGATTTTTCTGTTTTTTACTATAGGTCCTCTATCAGTACTAAATATACCTTCAGTATTATAGTGGATATTACTTTTAACAAAAGTGACTGAACAAATTTTTCTTAAGATGGTAACTTCAACTACTATAATCTCGAAAAAAATTTATTGATATCTTTCTAATGGGAAAAAATGAAATAAGATATAGCAGCACAGTGGCAACTATTCAGTGGCAACTATTTGTATAAGAAAAGTTCTATTTTTTTTATTGGCTGTACCTACTTACATGGAAGTACAATTATCTTGCAATCAGGTGTGTCTCAGAATTCTCAAGCTTTTAGGTTGACTGTGCTGTTTGATATACTTTCTAGGAATCGTCTTCAAAAAAATGTTACTTGCCGCTCAAATATCGATAATGAATTGCTTTAAACTTGATTGCTGTCACTTATTTTTAAGTATAAAAATGATTCTTGTTTTAAATACAGATCACTCTGGATTACAAAAGCATATAAAAAGAAATTGTTACTGAATCATATCATTAAAATATGTCTTTTGAAGGATTCTTTCAAAAAAATCAACCAAAGTGCAGAATTAGTGCAGATACAAAAAGATGCACTTAGGGAAATTAAAGTTTCAAATTTTGGAAATAGCGGAACTGAAAAAAGTCGAAATAAAAAATAGTAATATACTTTTACAATTCACTTCCATTTCCGTTGGACTAGGAATTTTCCTTTCAAAATATTCCTTTCTTATTTGTGATTTGAGGTGCTATAATGAGGGGTATGAAAATCTTTTTTTCAAGGTGAAATTTGTTACTTTACTTCTTCTAGCTTCTTTATTTCTTTAGAAGTGGAAAGGAATTGGAACTTTTCATAGTATTTCTAACTTTATGGAAGCCAAGGTTAGCTTATTAATCCAAAGTGAAAATATATCGGTCATTCTTACATAAGTAAAAAACCTTTTACAAAAATATTTGTCCGAAAAGAAAAGGAAAATGCCAAGAATAATAATATGCAAAGTACAAAAGTCAAACCCTTTTTTAAGAAAAAAAATGCAAAACTTTTCAGGTTTACAATGCCTTTTTGTGATAATTGGTTAGAATGAGATCTAGAACAAACTCGGTGCAAACTTGCTTTGCCTTTTTGTGAAATCCCAGAATCTTAAAGTTGTATAGATAATGTCAATATTTGTTAGATCCTTGTACAACGTTACGTATTGTGATACTATATTCTACTCTCATAGAAATAAAGATGACTTCCTTAGAAAACAACAGGTGCTATAATTCTTACTTTATCAAGCATATTCTAACAAATTTTTTTATTGATGCCCTTTTAGTGCAATGGTTAGCATGCTATCTTCCGGTGGTTGTGATCCGGGTTCGAATCCCGGAAGGGGCTTTATTTAATTTTACTAAATCAACCAGCGGATATAAATGTTTTGCTTTTTGATTTTTTTTTTTACCCGTTTGGGCTATGTAAGGTTATGGACTTCATGAACGAAGCTCTATCAACAAGTATCTCATCTAAGTGTTGATCGATTTCTGTACTCATATTCAATATTAATATGTCTAACTACAGCAAATGTTTTCGTTGCTTCTTCTTATTTAAACTATATAAGAATAATCAATAAACTAAAATACATAAATCTTACGACTATTTATATGTGTAGATTTATTATTCTTTGTTGAGATTAAGAAGTACTTCAATAAGAAATTTTCACTTAAGTATCTAATTTCCCCACTTGGTAAATTAGTTCCACTTGAAAGCATAACTTAGATTGCTTTTTAACAAATAGAGAGTCTAGGCTAGATTGCTTTTTAACAGCCCAAAGTCTAGCTTAGATTGCTTTTCTACCAAATAGAAAGCATAACTTCAATTGCTTTTTTAACAGGCTAAGATAAAGTACCAATGAACCTACACATTAGCTTGCTGGTAATTATTCAGTATAATATGACAGGCGTGTTCTCCTACGCTATCCTCTACCAAGTAATAAAAAGATATGTATATAGTAAATCTGCCTAGACACTTTTATGAAAAACTCTTTCTTGTTCAGCTTATCGATGGTTATACGGTATTATTGCCCAAGTAGCTATCCTCTATGTAACAGATCAGTATAAGTATCAGACAAAAATACAAATATTGTATCAACGTCACATCAATCAAATGGAGATGGGAGTGCACAGTGGCTGTTTTTTCACTTTCTGATTCACGTGTTGAGTGAAACTTGAAGCAAAGGGTTAAGGACAGCTTTGATTCTTAATCGTGTACTAAGTCAATTCAATCTGTTGTTGGTGAACTGCATTGTTAAGTCCTTCTCTTTGTAGTAGAAGAATCGGCAGTCACTTGATACGAACGTTCCATACTGTACAGCTGTTCTAAAAGACCTCTTTTTTGATCTGACACAAGACATTATCCTACAGATTACGACATACACATCGTACAGCACCTTCCGAATGCACTACAAATCGAAAGGGCTGGCTTGTCATTCTTCAATAAGATGCTTTTTTTTAAAGTACAAAATGTTTAGATTTATTGAAAAATCAAGAAAATTAAATTAGGGGAACTATATTGCATAGTAAATCTATCGCATTGTAGTGTATTATTGATTAAACTAAAAGCATCTCGGCATCAAGTGGAGAACAAATACTAATGCAAAATAATCATAACGAAAATTTGGGCCTGAGGGATAGCACCCTCACTAACACTTTTGCTCGGTTAAATAAAAGATGGGAAACTAAAACTGTGGATACCAGAGGTAGTAACATCGATCCGAGCCAGATTTTAGTGAATGATTCGTTGGACTATGATTCCGTTCATGATCACTTGGATCAAGAAGATTTTATTGCACCAGGTCAGCTGTATTCAACAGTTTCAGGTGATATGTTCCATGCAGGAAAGATTTTGATTGCCCTAGTGGGGTTACCAGCTACTTCCAAAACATTTCTGGCTGTATCTATGACTCGTTACTCTCGCTGGTTGGGGGTCAGAACTAAATCTTACCATGTTTCTGAATATAGAAGGAATTTTTTTAAATCTCATAATGCCCCAACTACAAGTAGCGATACTGATGAGGATAAAAATTTCTTAAATAATGCCAAAGTTAATCTAGATACTGAAAGGAAAATGGTAAATTTAGTAATTGATGATATGATGACATTTTTCCAGAAAAACAATGGTCAAATTGCAATTTTTGATTCGTTAAATATCACTAAGTCAGATAGAATATCATTGCAAGAAAAATTTACATCTATAAACGTTAGAGTGTTATTCATTGAGTCAATTATGACTGATTTCAGTCTTGTTAATAAAAATATCGAATTAGCACTTAAATCTAACGATTACTTAAATTGGCGTAAAGAAGATGCTGTAAGATATTACACAAAACAACTACAAATGAATGAATTAAAATATGAAAAAATTGATAACAAAGAAAAAATATCTTACTTAAAATATATTAATTTTGGGGAAAACCTTATAATCAAAAATAAAGATGATTTTGGTTATTTAATCAATAAAATTGTTTCATTTTTATTGAATTTGAGGAATAATAATACTGGACAAGTTTATTTAGCTAGATGTGGAAAAAGTGATCTTGATAAGTATATCGATGATGAAGTGTTAAACGAGGAGGGTATAAGGTATTCAGAAATTTTGACTGATTGTATCTTAGAAAGATTGAAAAATAAGTATAAAACCACAGATTATCATGATAAGTTAATTGTTTGGACAGGCCCTAGGCAAAGAACGAAAGATACTGCAAAAAAATTTGAGAAATTAGGATTTTCAGTCGAGGAGAAATCACAATTGAAACAACTGCATCCTGGTGTTATCGCAGATATGGATGAAGAAGAAATCAAATCAAAGTTCCCACATGAATTTAATGAATTCAAACTTAATCCTTATCATTTTCGATTTTCTCGTGCAGAATCGTACCATGATTTGGCTGTAAGAATGGAAACGACTTTATTAGAATTAGAACATACCAAAAAAGACGTATTGATTATTGCTCATGAAACAACTTTAAGAATATTATACGGATATTTATTAGCATGTTCAGCTTCATCTGTACCGCATTTAGAATTTCCTAGGAATATTTTAACTGAGATTACTTTTGGGCCATTTAGAAATACCGTTGAAAAAATTCATATTCCAGGAAATTTGTAATTATTAAATTAAGTAATATATATTTTAAAATTCTTACCTTAGATCGTGTAAATAGCAGGAATGATATTTAAAAAAGTTCAATTTCCAAAACTTGAAACAGTGGAACACGTTTGAGAAATGGTAGCTATAGTCGAAGGACATACTTAGCGAAAACCAGAATAATGTATATATTAAATAAATTTTACAGCAAGAAAATTCTTTGTCCCTTGATTTTTTTGATACAAAAAAGATTAAAAGTTTTTGTTTCAGTGTTACGAATGAATAATCTAGTACATCTTTGTTCTAGTTCGTAACTTTCAAGGAAAAAGAAATTTACGTGGTTATTATGGTCATCAGATAAATTATGAAGGTCACTGTTAAAGAAAAACTGCTGAAAAATTGCGCAATGTAAACAGAAAGATAGTCTATAATTCGGAATATGAAAATCGTGAGGGAATATCTATATAAAGAAAGAGTTGAAAAGAAATGAAGAAGAAGAACAAAGAAGAAAGAAAAAAAAAGAAAAAAGAAGAAAGAGAAAAAAGAAAAAAGAAAAAAGAAGAAAGAAAAGAGGAAATGAAGAAAGTAGAGTAGAATGAATAAAATATCTTAAATAGTTAGAAAGATCTTAGGAAATGAAAATAACATAATAACAATGAGAGGGTGTAGGTGAAAAGGGAGGAGTAAATTTCTATAAGCAGCTGTTAGCTGAGCTCAAAAATAGAAAAGTAATAAAGTACAACTTGTATTTCAAAAGTTGAAAAGGTTTCATTAATGCAAAATAAGGTTAAGAAGAAAAAATCCTATGCGGTAAAAACATATGTTTAATGGTGGACATCTATTGTAAGGAGAGTTGATGCTTTTGCTGCTCTCTTGCCCATCTTGCTGTATCCTTGGTAGATTTGCTAAAGTGTGGGTTACTTCTTGTTCTCTTAATGATGTCAGTAATAAACTCTTGGTTGTAAAAGTTCTTAATTGAACCATCAGGAAACATAGCAGATATATCACCTATGAGACCAACTATGGACCTAGCAGTGGAGTCTTCGCTGGCCATTTGAGGATTTTCAGCAATACTGTTAAGAAATTGGAAAATAGTACCAACATAGTTGAAAATGATTTCTGGATTGTCATGTAACCCGCCAACAATACCGACATAAGCATCAAGAACAGCTTCAAAAACTTTAATGTGATAATCGATGGCATCTAAAGTACCGTTTTCAAGACCAGTATTTTGAGCAGCAACACAAACATTCATGACTTCTACAATATATGGAGCAAATTCAGAACCAATGTTAGAGGCAATATCCCCAAACACACTTAAAACAGCTGGTTTTAATTCCTTTTTGGATTTTGGATTAACAATCATTTGACCCAATACCGTCATGAATGCACTAGCATATTTCTTGAAGTCCTCACCTAAAGAATTGGCAATATCTGCAACAAAACCTACGGCAGTAATAGACACAGTGGATTCAACTTGGTTCAAGGCATTAACCAAGTAAGGAGAAAAAGCTTCTAGATATTTCTCAAATCTGGTTCCTAGAGCAAAAGATAGTGATGAAATTGCATAAAAAACATCATCTTCAATAAAGCCAGAATCTTTCTTGTCTAATAATTTCATGAATAATTGCATCAACATATCAGAAACGCTTTCCACGCTGGTTGGACTCTTTCTTATGACTGCGGCTAAAACAGTTAAAATATTTGATTGTAATTCTTGTAAGCCTTGTAAACCTTCAATGTTTAATGTACTTTCATCAACAGTCATGGTTTGACCCAACTTATCCATTACGAAACTTGATATAGAAGCAGAAGTTTCAGCAACCGCATCAGTTGAGCACTCTACAATAGTGGTCAATGCAGAAAACGCAGAGGCCCTAGCATTATACTCGTTATCAGGCTTATTAGCAGCGGTTATCAGTCCATCAACTAAGATTGGATAGTAATTGTAGATAGGTGAAGGTGTTTCTTCAGCGAGCTGTTCAACCAAGTTAATAATAGTCCATGAACAATTGGCAGCAATTTTTGGGTGGTCAGTTAGTCCAGTTAAACAAGCTTGAATAACAAGTGGTAAATGTTCTTGAGGATCAATAGCATCAACGACGCTATCTGCAATACGGCCAATACACCATGTAGCAGTTTCTTTGACTTGTAATGATTCATCTTTCACCAAATTCAAGATAGCTGGTAAAGCCTGATTTATATAAAAAGTTTTTTGTGTTTTATCTGGACCTTCCATGATTGAACCAAATGCCATGACTGCAGCTTCACGATTTCTCCAATTTGGATCAGTAATATTTTTCTCTACAAATTCCAATACTGGTTGTAAAATTTCATCGCCACAATTTTGTGCAAAAAGTGTTAAGCATACACCAGCAGACATGGAAACATTCCAATCATCATCTTCGAAATCTTCATTTTGTCTGGTTAATAATTTCAATAAATTAGGAACGACATCCTTTAATGAAACAAGGGCAAAATTATAACTTTGCAGGGGGGTATTTGGAAATTGAGACAATTCATAGGCAATATCAATTTCTTCTTCACATATAGTGGACCAAAATTCTACTGTCATGGATGCAACTTTATCATCAGGCGATTCCATAGTAGAGATTGTCAGAGCGTATAATGCTTGTTCCATATATGGTTTCATAAATGAATAGTATAACGACATGATTCTACAAAGACAACCGAATGCAGCTGCTTGGACATCTGTATTATCATCTTGGGTAGCTTCACAAACAACTTGCATTAGATAATTTCTTTCACCTTCACGTTCCATATTATTTTTGATGAATACCAAGGAATCAGCTAAAGCATTTAGTGCTGCAAGTCTGACTAACTTAGAAGGTTCACTTGATTGAGCACCTTGAACAATTGAAATTAAGATATTATTTGATGCAGAAACTAAAGCTTGAGATTGTGGGTCAGCACTTTCACAAATATAACCAATAGCTAACAATGATGCTCTCTTTATATTTTCTGGTTGACTTGGATCAGTGTTTTTCACCATAATAGTCATTAATTCTTGCCACTCCCCAATTGGTAACTCAATATCGGCAATTGCCGCAATTAATTGCGCTGATGAATTGGCCACACGAGCTTCTGGAGATAATAATGCCTTTAAAGCATTGTTCTTTATTTCTGCTTTAGATTGTTGATCAATTTGTGTAATCCAACGTTGAGCAAATTGTTGCTTTCTAATAGAATCTTTAGAGATCAATTCATTCTTTAATGATAAAGCCGCTAAGATACGTGCTTCTAGTTTCAAATTCTCATCAACCAAAACTTGTGATAATAAACCAGCATATTGTAAAAAGTTTTCATTTGATAGAGCTTTCAATTGTGTTTCACTCTGTAAACGAATGTTTTGGTCTTGACTCGTTAGAGAGTTTTCTAATAATTGAGCAATCTCTATAGTTGACATATCTAAATGTGAAAGTTTATACTTATAGAAAATATTTTGCGCGTATCTAAGTCAAAATTAACCCTGCTCTCAGTAACTAGCTTTAGTATTTTGGGCAATATTAGATGGTATCAATTGAATTAAAGTTAATTAGAAAATGAAAATTCTAACTCAATTACAATTATGAGAATCGGAATTTAAGCAAAGTCTAAGTATCAGGAGAACTCAAAGTAGTGCAAATGATGATATAAAGATACACTGGAAACTACTATTCTTATTGCTAGTTAGGTGCGAAGTAACCTAAAGTGATAATTTATATCACTTTTCAATAAGTGATGTTTTTCCTTCGGATGAAAGATTTTTGACTGCCGGGTAAACTTTAGGTCACGTTTTGGTTGGCATAGCAACCAAGATTTTCTATGTCATGAACAACGAGGCGAGGTTCCACTTTCACCATACAATGCAAGATGTAGTTGGGTATCGGATACTCATTAGCGAAGCATTTTCTACTATAATTTTTCTATAACAATATGTACTGTAAATGCACAATCAATATATCTATCTATCTATATATATATTTGCATTATCGTGTCCACGAATTTATAAAATGAAATGTGAAAATCAATTGAGATCAAGACTATTTACTTTTATAGTACATACCTTTACGGTGCACTGTTCAGGTTTTACATATAGTCCTCCTCTTTCATACCAACTTTGTTCTTTTTCAATTGTTCAATGGCAAAGAAAATTAGAACAGTGAATGGACCTAATCTAGTGAAACTTGGTAACCAACCTCTAAACATGAATGATGGACCTTCAGTCTTAATAGCGGTAGTCAATATCTGAATTGCAGATTTACTTTCCCCACTAGAATTCATTATACGTGTTTTAATAACATCTGCCGGTGAACAAATTGTAGTGGCTACCAAACCAGCTAATAATGATGCTGAAAAATGAGTTGATTTTTTGGTTGGATCTAATCCAATCGTAGTTACCAAATAATTTTTGAAAACATCATATGTTACCACTTGTGATGCTGTCATCAAAACACCTCTTACCATATTTGGTTTCCAACCTGTCAACAGAGTTTTAAGACCGCCTTCATTTCTATAAATTTTCCAAACACCATCAAACGCATTCTTATAATTTCTTCTCAATGATGGTTCTAAGGCGGAATCATTTTGCATTCTAATATTGACAACATCAGCAAAATTACCTGCAAGACCACCTAACGCACCACTTACCATTGAACTTGGCAATAAATATGCCATATTAGTCAATTGGTCCTTTGGTATAAGATTTTCTTTGATTAAGTCATATATACCAAATCTTATCGTAGTATATGTACATTGTCTTAAAATGGCAGCACTTAAACCTGAATATAAACCTAAAATACTTTCATTTTTAACAATATTTGTAATCATCCTAACTAAAGTTGGTTTAGG
Organism: Grigorovia transvaalensis; assembly: GCA_003708445.3. Classification (NCBI taxonomy): domain Eukaryota; kingdom Fungi; phylum Ascomycota; class Saccharomycetes; order Saccharomycetales; family Saccharomycetaceae; genus Grigorovia; species Grigorovia transvaalensis. Next base: position 38,292 of record PPXN03000082.1, read on the forward strand.
TAAAGGGGCTGCTTGTAATCTAACTTTAGCTAAATCCAGTGGGTGTGTATTGACACACGCAAATATCCCTGCTGCACCACCATACCACCAAGGATATTTTATTTCGTTTTCTGGTTTGTTTGTTATTTTTGGAGACATTTTGTATTTTATTTGTTGGTTCTAGTGTTGAATAAAGTTATCCAGAAAGTTTGTTTTTATAGTAATAAGAACTTTTGCTGATTTTGAATTATACTTATCAAAAAGAAAAATAACTGCTGTATACAGGAATGAATATAAGATTTAATTATCGATCGGTAAAAAATCTATAGGTGACTTGATAGTACTGAAAAATAAATATTTTTTTCTTCCCTTTGATAGCTGGTTCAAGCAGTAAAATATGTCTTTACTTTTCCCAAGCGTTCACGTATTTACGTAATTGAACATATATATATTAAATTAGGCCCTCCATCATTTTAGACTGATGGAAGCTGGAATCACTCGTAAACAGAATTAAGGTCATTCAGAAAAACGCAATGAGTTATTTTGGTATTTTGCAATTCAATTCCATCTAGTAGAACTTCGCAAAAATTAGGTTTAATAAATTGTTTTCATAGGGTTATCGAAATATTGACAAAAACTGGACTAGAAATATGTAAAATCCTTCGAAAACTACAAGATAGCATGCTGGGTAATGTAGGTCTTGCAGCTCAAGCTACATCATTGACAAGACAACTTGAGCATAATATTAGGTCAAATCATGGTTAGGGTAAAAATTGGCCATTTTTTTGTTAACTGGAGGTTTTTTAGGGTGGTCACGCAAATTGCATTTTTGTCGGAATTTTAATTTTCCAGCACTTTCGTTCCCGTAATTTTCTTATGGCTGAAAATTCCAATATTGAATTCAAAGCGGTGGCGGCTCGGGTTTGGATGTCCGGTATGTCATCAGGGTTCTAATAAATCAAATAAATTATGGAGGAAAGCGATATATATGATGGCATATAAAGAGTAATACGAATACTCCGAAACAAAAATATGCTAGGTCATTGTAACTCTAGCGCTGATGTTACTATGTGAAGTCTTATTCATGAGTTAGCCTTGCAGAGATTTTCTCTTCAATAATAAGTGGGACATATGCAGCCCCTACATAGACGTTTAAGCATAACGTCCGTCTTCTATTAGTAATGTTTTTTTTAATTTCAATGTAATAGAAGGTGAGCTTGCATTTGCTCTCAATATTCAACCATTGAAGTTTCTTTTTTGGTCATACCCAAAGGGAACCTTGAAGAAGATGAGAGAAGAAGAACACTATGAACCGACAAGAAGAACAACAAGGATTTTATATCCTTTTGAATGAAAGATTAATAAGTCTGTTATCCGGATAAATCTGATACATTATATATCTTCTTCACTTGGTTCGGCTTGTAGACCAAATTTTTTTCAAGGAATTGTGGCAATCAACCTAAAAATTACATTTCCCGCTTTGACTGGGTTAATCAACTCTTCCAAAGAATAAATCTATGATCTGATACTTTTCAAAACGAGATTAAAGCTTGACATACTCTCAAAAGAACCTTAAATGCTATTAAACTGGGGATATTTTCTATTTTTTGTCTTCCCAAACATCCCAGTGGTTCTACAATGACATGAACTAATACTGATGGCATAGTTTTGCTCCATTTTGTTATAGCATAATGTAGATTTTCAACACGATGCAATTAAGGGTCAGTCATTCTTTTCATACTAATTGAAAATGAATGTGACTTTTGAATTTGAAAAAAAATTAAAGCTTTAGTTAAAAATACAAATTGAACAATTCTTTTAAGTGACGGCCATATAACCATTGTTTGAAATTCTCTGAAACTGGACTTAGGAATGCATGATATGTTCGAAGAGGAAGCATATGTATTTCGAAAACACCTGGGAAGATTGTTTCCATTTTCGTTTTGCAATTAAAATGCTTAATGAGTCCATTATTGGAATCAATTTTTCGAATGAGATCAATTCGACCGTAGCTGCAGATATGGAGGGTACGGCTTGTATGACCTAATCTTGTGTGTTGGTTTTTCTACATTTCATCAGATGATATTCAATCTACAATAAGCTCAGGCCTTAATCCATTACTATTTTGTACGCATTTTTTTTATCATAATTTGTCAAAAAAATATTGTTTTTCTATAAAGGAATCTATTTTACATAAATCGTTTCCATCAACCCATATGCGGTGATAACCGCTATAAGATTTAATACCAACACTAAAAGACTGGCAAAAAAATAACGACAACTGCAGGATTCGAACCTGCGCGGGCAGAGCCCAAAAGATTTCTAATCTTACGCCTTAACCACTCGGCCAAATTGCCTTATTGTTTGTTTGTTACGATTGGGATTCTCACAACTGATATTCAATAACTTTTACTTAATAATCTAGTTAAATTTGACTTCAACTAGTGATACTTAATTTATTCTTAAAACTATCTAATATCTAAGCTTACTATTTTCCAGTAATTAAGAACTGGTTATATAAAACTATATAAAACGTGCAAACAAATATCAAACTCAACTGGAAAGATGATCCCTTTTATATCAAAACTCTTAACTGATGTTTCATTCTCATACATGTTTCCATCTTGTACATGTTTCAATATCACACAATAACTATTTCTAATAAAACACTTCTAGAACTATTCGCCTCCTATTAGGTTCATTAAGTCTAACAGGGAGCAGATTCTCTAACACTAATCTAGAACTCAGTGGATCACTCTACAGGTTAATTACGCCTGAGAGACTTTCTCACAC
>PPXN03000083.1:0-40782 GCA_003708445.3 Grigorovia transvaalensis
AACTATCTAACAGAAGCCCACGATGCCTAACTTTGTTCCTATCAGACCATCGCTCTGATAGAGGGCTAGGCGTTCACAAGATTTAGCCCACGATCGCAGTTCCTATCAGACTTTCGCTCATTGACCTCCCATTTTAATAATATATCTAATATCTAATCGACTCTCATAGATTAGATACTTTATCACATATTATATCAATCCAAAAGCTCACTAGAGAACTCGTTTCGTAACAAAAAAAATATTCAAGCTGGAGTTTTTCATCTTGCAAAAATGAAATAGATAAGAAACCAATATGTGTTACTTACTGGATACCATTAATTATTTTGTACAATTCTGTCAGTTTGAACTAGTTCCAAATTTACAACTGGTAAACCTTTCACTGCTGAGTTTGTGGAAGTATTCTGAGTATTCTTTTTGTTATCTTTGTTAAAATTTATATTTTCCTAATGAGAACAGCCTAAATAAACCCTTTGGAAAGGAATAGCTAGCTTATGATGCAGAAACAAGTTTCAACAAGTTTATTGCTGTCTAGATATTGTCAAAAGAAAATTAAGAATGTTTAATGTACCTCTATAATTATCCTTCAAGATATGGAAATATTATTGTAGTTCTTATAGAATGCCAACCTACCACCCCAGTTGGTTAAAACTTGGACTTCTGCAACACTTTAGTATATTCCCCTTTCACTTTCTATCCAAGCAAGCAAATTACTGGTACATATCAACTAAAAAATCATCTGATTAATCTCTTAAATAGCTTTCTTCTTTGGAAATGTTCCAAAGACGATTGCAATAAATCTCAGTCTAGATTACATCAAAAGAGAGTTTTTCGTCATCTACAGGCTTATTGTTCTCAAGTTGCTATTAGCCTTTCTTGAATCTGTTGTTATGATCCTGCTGTCATTCCTGCAAAACAGGTTCAATCATGTAACACTTCTTTCTTTTATCAACTAGTGGGTCAATTCGAAAACTTTGGAATATCAAACAGGGGGATACATTTAAGAACTTTTACTGTTTTCTGGAAAATAATATAGATTATATACGAAAAAAAATATCTCTTTCAAACATCCTAGCATTCCGAAGGCTGAAATGTTGCTGTTATTTTGAATTATCATATCTTCTGATTCCCCATTGAATTGCAACCTGCTTTAACCTATAAATAATCCATTATCGAAAAAGTGATTTCAATCTGTATTTATTTTTTATACATATTGTTTACATGGTTGCTACGTGGCATTATCCTGATCTAAGACAGGATTTGATACTATTCTAAGTGACTTTAGTTTTAACCCATTTTTTAAAGGTCTTGGTGATGTCTGTAAATTACTCAAATCATGTTTATGAGATTTCGGACTTGAATTAATCGATGATGGTCTACGCTTCCAATATGCCTCTGAAGAACCTTCACTTATGCTATTTAATTTATTATTTTCATTTTGAGCTTTGATAACATTTTCTTTGAAAATTATTTGCTGGGTTTGCCTTGATTTTATATCTTGCATATTTGTAATATCATTTTGCAATATCGCATTATGTGATAGTACACTACTTAATGATTTTTCTTGTGAATTGATTTGTTGCAATAATTTAGCATTCATCTCTTCTAATTGTAATTTCTCTAATTGAGCATTTTTAAATTCTTCTTCTAGTTTCACATTTTTATGCTTGACTTCTTCCATAGCCAGTTGTAATTGTGCAATTTCTTCACATTTTTCGAGTATAACTTGCATGACTCTTTTTTCATCCTGCTCATTATCTTTATTATCTTCAGCATTTTCATTATTATTAGATACTTTTTTGTTACGCTTCAACATTCTTAGCATGTTTATTTGTTCTTTTAAATGTTCATTTTCAATCTCTTTTGTTCTGAGTTGTTCATTTATGATATCAGCTTCTGATTTACCTTCTGTCAGTGAACTTAGGGATTCATTCATTAATTTCAATTTCATCTTATAATTATCTTCCTTTATGAGCATATCTTCCACGAACAAATCCATTTTCCTCTTTGCGTTTAAACCTAAATGATTACGATGAGCAAAATTTTCAACTTTTTGAAATTTAGATGCAAAATTAAGTGTTTGAATTGAAATTATTTCGTTTTTGGGATCTGAAGAACAAGAAATCAGTAATAAGTTTTTAAAATTATTCAACAATGGTCCATAAAGCAATCTTGTTAAATTGGATTCTTTGAAAGTAGAATTGATTTTCTTCTGTCGAGACAGTATATCAATAACTTTCTCCAGTGTATTCATTCCAAGTTTACATTTCCTTATCGAATCTGATGGTATATCCTTTTGTAATGCAATGGGGTCAATATCTTTCAAATCGATTATTTGTAAAGTTGATTTTCTTATAGTATCTTGTCCTGTATCATATAGTTCAATATTAATTCTTATGAAAACATGAGATTTTCTTGCTTCATGATACACAGAGTTGATGTCGATAATCGGTTTCAATAGTTCTTCGATAGTATGAACTGAAAGAACAGTTAAATTTTTAAGAAGATAATCGTTCTTATCATAGTTCTGTCCTTTTTCAACCTCTGACGTACTGGGATGATATAGTTTCAAAGGTTTCTTTGAAGTAGTCGGTATCAATAAATCATAAACAGATTCTGCAAAGACTTCAAAAATGGATAAATTTAGCTTGCAATTGGTTTTAGGATTTGATTTAAATTTCGATAACAGGTCTTGTAAGATTCGAATGCATATACCATTAGTTTCCTGAAACATTGTTTTCGTTTTGCCCGTTTTAGATTGGCCATATGTTAAAAGATTATAATTGTAACCTTGCAAAATATCATCTACCACTCCTTCTGCGTTAAATGATTCCAGTGAATCCTGGGTAAGAAATTGATCAAAAGAATACACTTTCCCCTTAACCTGTAGCCTCTTATTATCATGATCAAAATGCCAATCCTGTAAAGTGACTTCCTCAGAATTGTTAATAGATAAGATCACCTGTGGGTACACACTAACGTTGTTTTGCGGCGTATCGGACATCTGGAAGACCTGCTTCTGTGTACCATGAGGATCTTGTGGCTTTTTAGAGTACCCCCAGTACATCACTAGGTCTGGGTTAGGGCAAAGTTTGTGTTTAAAGTTTTAATACTTTTCTGTTTTGCAAATAGTTTTTATTCCAGATATATAAAAATGTTATAAAATTTATCATATAGAAAATTGATCTGCAGGCAGTACTATAGATTGACAGTATACAGGACGAATGGCTCGTATTCTGTGTCCACCAAAGTGGCGTACTGGTTCAAGGAAGTGTCCTGTTTGTTGATCTTGCCCTTTTTGTCCTTGGTAAAGGCGTTACCACCTAAATAACCAAAAGAATCAATCAATTCTTGTTTACATTTGGCTAGATATTTGGGTGGAACTGCAATAATCTTGGTATTGAAATGTGGTGGTAACCCGTAACGCAATACTGATTCCACAAATACTCTCAATGCCTTAATGTGGAACCAATTGACAAAAATGTCCACATAAGCTGTCTTGGCTAATCTAATTAGTTGTACACGTAACGAGTGCTCTAATGAAGCAGCAGAATCATGCTCCTTTTTCAGTTGATCAATTAATTCTTCAGAATAATTAAATTCACGAGGAATGAACTTCTTCTCACGACAAGCTGTAATATATTGGTTAACATTTTTCTTGAATAGATGAACATTATAAAGTAGATAGTCATTATCATCTGCTAATATAGATGCAGAGCCGGGAACAACATTCTCAGTCAATGTTTCATAGCTTGATTCAAATGATTTTTGTAAGTTTTTTGGTATGGCAACTAACAAGGTAGTCAAATGTTCAGAATTTAGTACAAAATCTTCAGCTTTTACAATATCATGTAATGATCTTACAGATAAATCACCTGTTTTCTTTCTTTCAGCTGCAGCTAGAGAGGATTTCGCGTTGTTATAATTAGTGAAAGTAGCCCTCACATCCATATCCAATTGATTTGATTCATTAGAGATCAGACTAATTAAATCTTTAATAGTTTTATCTAATTTGAATTTTCTCACTTGCCAATGGAAATTTTCTAAATATTGTGGAATGGGCATATTATTAATTGGTATAGTATTATAATCATTAGTACCTGATTCATTGAACCCAATCAAGATTTCAATAATTTTTTGTATCGAAGTACCTAATTGTGTATCAATCTTACTTAAATCTTCAGATTCTGCTAATAAACTATCCAATGAACCAATTTTAAATTCTGGAATATCAAAATTACAAACAAAGGCTTTACCTTCAATTAAATCCTCATTTAACCATGTATCTGTATCTAATTGACCTGAAATTAATCTATCATCATTTTTACTTAAATGACTAGGTTTAGAATTTATAGGTAATGATAATAAAAGAAAATCACGAGCTGAATACAAAGTGGTGGTATTACTCATGTTCTTTCTAATGGTAACTGTTCCAAGTGGATAACTGTTTATTGATAACTATAGCTACCTTTAGTTTCCTCTTTTTCTTTATTGTTATCTTCGGTTTTATTATTTATTAAAATTTCAACTTGAATTATACTTCCCACATTACCCGAATTGTCGTTTTTTCTTTTTAGTTTCGTTTTTTCAACGAGTGTCGGAAATTCCGAACCAGCTGCCTTTTTCTAGCCGTGTCGATAATGTCGGTCCGACATTCCCTTGGGCACTCGAATAAACAAACTCGACATTCTGCAAACTGATTGATTTCGGAAATTTCACCTAACCTCTAAAAAGAATGTCGGAATCCAAAATTTTGAGAAAGAAACTCAAATTGGGTTTATAAATATTTTATATAAAGGACGAAATCTCAATTAATTAATTTGATTATTTTAAGACCTTACCATCAGCAATTTCTCTTGGTTCACCGTTGACAATAACTGGTTGATCCCAAGCCCACATGTTGTTGATGAATTCTTTATCTTCTTCCTTAGTGGTATCTAACTTAGTGTAAGAGTAAGATTCCCAATCTGGAGCAACATCGAAAGCTGGAGCATAGTCTTGACCTCTAACCATAACAGCACCAACAATACCATTGTTGTTGTTTTCACCATAAACGACTAAACAACCAAACATATATTTGTTAGAGGCTGATAATCTGTTGAAGAAACCACCAATTAAATTGTTAGACATGAAAGTCATGGTTAATTCATCGTTATATTTGTAATCGACTCTGTAAATAGAGTATTCTTCTGGATTGTAATGTTCCCAGAACCATGGTAAAGCCTTTGGTCTAGTGTCTTCGTTGGAGTAGGTTCTCTTCCATTCATCTAAGACGAAAGTAGATCTACCTAAGGCTTCTAATGGATGTTTAGCCTTCTTTGGAGCAGCTTCTTCAGCTGGTTTTTCTTCAGCTTTCTTTTCTTCCTTCTTTGGAGCTTGTTGTTGTGGCTTCTTTTCCTTCTTTTCCTTCTTTGGTGGAACGAATTTAATAGCTTCATCGATGAATTTGAAATCAGAGTAAACAGTTTGAGCAATTTCAGTTGCTAAAACAGTCTTAGCCCATCTAGTTAAAAATGGGTGCTTCTTTCTGAAATCAGCACCACAAATGGTAGCTAAGGCAAAGCCCCAAGTGGTGAAAGCTTGTAAATCACCAAAGGTAACATTTTCAGTAGCTAAGAAAGTGAAATCTTTTAATCTTTGTTCGAAAAAGACAGCGTATCTTTCAATAGTAGCATAGTTTTCATCCACGATTTTCTTGTTGTATGGTAAACCACCGGTTAAAGATGAGTAAGTTTGGTAAATAGTGGAGAATAAGTTGGTGTTAGCAACAGAGACCCATCTTTGAACTTGGACTCTTTCTAATGGAGTGGAACCGTATAACTTATTTTGAGTCTTTTCATCTAATAATTGAGCAAAATAAGCAATGACAGCTGGAGTTTCAGAAATCTTGGCACCCTTAGCAGTGACAAAAGCTGGAGTTTGACCTAATGGGAATTTAGCTTTGAATTCTGGGACTTCAGTAGCTTTAACATCAACAACTTTGATATCTAACTTGAAGTGCTTGATGACAGCTTGAAGAGCTGAACATCTTGGAGATGGTAAAATGTATAAAGTACCTTGAGACATTGTGGTGGTTGCAGTGGAGTGTCAGTAACAAAACAAAACAACAAAACAACAAGAGATATCGAAAGTTAATTCCATCGGAAGCTAAAATTTTTCATTTAAATATGTGAAAATTTTTCCAGGCGATGAGTTGGAAAAATGGAAAAAAAATAGAAAATACTGAAATATTGCAAACAGTTCTAAGAAGACTCTTTGTACAAACTTGTCTTTGGTTATTGTTCTTCTTGGTTCGTTTGGTTTCTAAGTGACAGACCAGCTTTTATAGTATTACCAGACAAACAGCGTTTTCTATCTTGGAAATATGTCCCAATCGTTGGAAGAAAGACTACGGAGCAACAGCAATGCCTTCGATGGTCTGTTGGCTTTAATCCCTGCTAAGTATTACTACGATGGTAAGACCCAGGAACAATGGCAAGCAAAGAAGAAGACTCAGAAACAGCTTAAACAAGATAAACTGAAAAAATTAGATCCAGAACAGCAAGATGATGAAACGAAGAGTGCACTCGAAATAACTAAAAAGAAGGAATCTGTCGCTGAACCAGTAAGATTACCAGGTGAAAAACTTTTGAAATTAAAGAAAGAACAAACTAAAGAAGTTACAAAGAAAAGCTCTGATGATGAAGAAAGTGATCTTGTGGGAGATGATGATGCAGAAATTCAAGTAATCTTTGATGATGAAGGTAATGAAGTTACTGAAACTGCTATTGAAGAAAACAAGAAAAATGAGAAAGCTAAAAAAGCTAAGAAGCACCAATTGACAGAAGAAGAAAAGAAGATTAAGCAGAAAAACTTGGAAGAACTACATCAAAAATTACAAAATAAGATTCAAAGTATGAAGCTGAAAAGAAAGGCACCTGGTACTAATGTACAAGGTGCACCACAATCTCGTGAATCCATTCTTTTGCAAAGAAAACGTAAACAGGAATTGAAAAGAAAGAGAGTTGAATCAGAACAACAGGAAGCTAGTGATAGCGATAGTGATAGTGATATAGATGATGAACCAAAAACCGAGAAGCCTAATTCCACGATTGACACCACTGATATAATGTTCCAAAGTATTGTGTTTGATGATGGTGATAGAGCTACTTCAGATTTACAAAGGTTAAGAAAAGCAAAGAAAGGTAAGAAAGGCCCAGCGAAGAATGATATTAAGGCACATTTGAAATTACTAGAGGCTAAGAAGAGTAAAGTACAAGAACAAGATGAATTAGAGCAAATTAAAAATATTGAAAAATCTAAATGGCAAAAGGCTATGTTACAAGCAGAAGGTGTTAAAATGAAAGATGATGAGAAATTATTACGTAAAGCGTTAAAGAGGAAAGAGGCCAAAAAGAGAAAATCTTCACTTGAATGGGCAGAACGTAAGAGAGATGTCGAGACAAATAAACAAGAGAGAGTTAAGAGACGTGAAGAAAATCTAAAGATTAGAAAAGAAAATAAAGGTGTCAAGAGATCCAAACAACAGAAAATGAAACGTAAGTTCAAAGGTGTCATAGCACCAAAGAAACGTGCAGGTTTTGAAGGTCGTCTTAAATCGGGGAAGAAATAATTAACTCATGTAGAAAACTATATATGAAAAAGTGCATATTATTCTGTAGTATATAATAATTATAATAAAATGTGAAAAAAAAGTGAAAAATAGTGAAGGTATATAAGGCGACAAGCGAATAATAATAGGATGAAGAAAGCAATGAACTGAAATTATTTAGCATCCAGATTTTTTAATTGTACATTCATCTATATAACCATCAAAATAATAATTATAATGCAGTTTACATAAGGGATTGAATTTAGCTGAGCAATTTGGACAACACAAGTTTTCATTATTATATTGTCCAAAGGTCATTTCATGATTGCAAACGCCGCAAATGACAACGTTGACTTCAGAGTCCATTAGTATATCATATCTGACGACAGTATGATTTGAGTCATTTAATTCACTATGGCAGTCAAAACAGGCATAATATTTTCCAGGACAACATTTTAGTTTCAATGAAATCACATCCAACGGACTTTTCCAATGTTCACAACGGCTTTGATTATCCACTAATTTACCACAAATGAGGGGTGATAATGTATGAGGATTTTTCATTTGAGTGTGCATTTTATGAGTAGAGTTGGAAGAAGTTTGATAAAAGGGCAAAAATATAACAAAATACTATCGATTTTAAATGATGTTCTTTTTTTTTTTTTTTTCTATTTTTTTCTTTTTGAATATTTCGTTATTTGTTAACACAAGAGAGTAAAGATGATTGGAAGAAAAAAGGTCAGAAATGTTTAATTATAAATGCTTGCTGTCCACAAAATCTACACCCTTCTTGATATTTTTCTTCAATGCTTCCTTACACTCTTCTAAATATTTTTGTTCTTCTTCTGATAATTCACCTAATTCAAATCTTTTTTCGATACCACTTGGACCTAATTTAACTAATTGAGCAAAAAATGGAATATCTTCATTGCTATAAAGAGAAGATTCCACGAAAGCTGGTTCCACAACGTTCTTGTTACCATCTAAACCATCGATAACGGCATTAGCAAAATGAGAACCAGCATAAGCCATAGATAATGTTGCTGAACCTGCACCATTCTTAGCCTTAACAACTTCATCACCACCAAATTGAACTCTGTGAATCACGTTCTTTCTTTCTTCAGGGGTTAATTGACCGTGATATTCACCCAATAATGGCAAGATAGTGACACCTGAATGACCACCAATGATATCAATCTTAACTTGATTAGGATCCTTTTCTAACAATTCTGCCAAAAAAGTGGAAGCTCTAATAGTATCAAGAGTAGTCACACCAAATAATTTATCTGGATTATAAACATTCCTTTTCTTGAAAACTTCAGCTACAATAGGAACAGTAGAATTAACTGGGTTGGAAATGACTAAAACTGCAGCATCTGGTGCAGAACAAGCAATTTGTTTAGCTAATTGTAGAATAATTCCAGCATTAATATTGAACAAATCATCTCTAGTCATCCCCGGTTTACGTGGCACACCAGCAGGAATCACGACCACATCTGAGCCCACCAAAGCCTTATGTAAACCTTGAGGTTCTTCAGGCGTAAAACCTTCCACTTTAGCTATGGTTGGAATATGGGACAAATCAGTAGCTACACCCTTAGCATTTTTCAAATCATATAGTGATAAATTTGTCACTTTGTTGTTCAATTTCATCAATAGCGAAAGTGGTTGGCCAATACCACCACAAGCACCTAATATGCTAACTTTGTATAGTTGTCTTGAAGTTTGAGAAAAGTTTCTTGTAAAAGCGAATCTTGGTAGCATGTTTCGTTTAGTGTATCGAAGGGAATAAATCAGAGTAGTTGCTATTTGAATATTGATTTATAGATATAATCGTTCTCTTTCTTGTTTTTTAACGGATCCAAGCTAATGAAGTTTCAAGATTTTAATTAAATTAGATTTAAAGGATTACTGATGATTTGTCGGGCGGCTACGACCAATAGGAATAAAGGGTGCCTAAATGCGTTAGGGTTTTCGTTCATAGTAAATCCCAACGCGGGCTTTTCAGGGTTAAGCGTTGCACGTGGCACATATTAGGGGTAGGGTGTTACGTAAGCGGAGCACCTAAGATGTAGACAAACTGAAAGGAAAATTTTTGGGCAGACATTTTTTCTAATAGGGTTTGCCTGCTAGGACAGGGAGGGCACTGCCATCATGGCAGTCATGGCATTCGCAAAAACAAAAAGCACGTTATATGGCTGACCTTATGTCAAATCAAATCTAGAGCTTGCACTATGCATAATTTTTTGTGAAATTCGAATAACGTCGAATGTATCCCTCCAAAGCCCTTTTCATGTATCAAGGATCCATCAAAAAAAATTGGTATAGTTGAAATAAACAACCTAATTTTCTAGACAGTTTAAATTACCTCAACTTAATTTTTCAGCAGAGATTTTTTTGATAAAATTATGATATTCTTGACAGAAGGATAACTTTGTTTGATGTGTGTGAATGCATGATATTCAAAAGCACCGAAAAACTTTACTTCTGTTTGCCACGTACACATATCGGAAAATCTAATAGTATATGCGTTGACGGATAAATCAAAAAATGTCCTAGAAAAAGGAAAGGACTAACTAATCAAATGTTTCATGTCAACAACATTCGTTGAAATTACTGTGACAAACAGGCTTTTCAAAAGCAAATAAAATGAGAATCGAAACGTTATTACTTCGTCATCTTCGCAGCCCTTTTACCCGTTACGGCAAATTGCTATATACTTTCTTGAGACAGGCACGGAGGAAAAATAAATTTTTCTTTTTCAAATAGATGATGCTAGAGCTCCCATATGCACAAAATAATCGAATTAAAAAAAAAAGAAATGAAAAAGCAAATTCAAGAAAAACTAAAAGTAGATATTTTGGGGGCTGTTTTTCTGTTAGGTGTAAGCATCTTTTTGGTTATATTTAATTTCGTACTCAGGTAGGGTTCTTAATAATTTCATAAATGATGGATTTTTTTGAAAACATAATTTGCAGTTTGTCACGAATAGAAGTATGTTTTCTTTGGAGTTAAACTATCTAGGAGAAAAGGATACACTTATTATATACATATTACTATTCATTTTGTTCAGCATTGCCATATTTCATCTTTTTCGATATATCCTTTAGCAATTCACGATAGGGTTGAGTGAATGTGTGATTATTTGGAATAGGAAAACAAAATAAAAAGCAGTAGGTTTAGAAGAATATTTTCATAACAGATTACAAAAAATAGCTGTTACCCAGGATATTTTCCTATTTGGGTCACTTTTCGTTTCTTTTTTAATTCGACTTTTTTCGTGCATATGGGATTATTTAGCTCAAGATGAGGCACTGAAAAGAAATGTGAGTTGAAAGTTAAATGTTGTCAATTGAATACTCAATCCCATTTTACAATTTGTCTTACCTCCACAAAAGAAATGCGATAAAATGTCTCTTCAAATACTTTTTTTTCAATGTACCGTAAATTCTATTGTTAAAATTCCCATAATCTGTTCGCACAGGAATCTTTAGACATTTTCCAACCCTCGACAGATTCCTTTGCAACAAATTCATCGAGAAAAAAAAGTCCAAACAGGGCAATTTCAGAAGTATTTTTAACAACTCGATCTCGATATGGCCTAAATCAAAATATCATAAGCAAAATTTAAAAAAAATTTTCGTTTGCTTCGTTGTAGTCAATTTCAAAATTTGGAATTACTTTCTTATTTAATAACCAAAATTTTCTCTCCTTCATTTATTCTTGTTTCTGCAATCCTTTTTTTTATATCTTCCTTTCTTACACTATAACAATCTCATCGTAAAATAAAATAAATACAGTATAATATGCCCATTGCAGATTTAGAAAATCAAAAGAGCTACAGAGAACCACAAATAGCAGCTGCTGATGATGCCTTCCCACAAAAGAGTACTAATAAATTCTTGGAAGCTTTCAAAGTAAGATCTGGTAACGAAACATTAAAATCATATTTCATTTCCGCTTATGGTGAATTTGTAGGTACTTTCATATTTCTTTTCTGTGCATACACTATTTGTAACGTTGCAAACCATGACTGGACATTAGCTGCAGAAGATGCCAGTAAGTATTCTCATCCAGGTCAATTAATTATGATTGCCATTGGATTTGGATTTTCTGTCATGTTTTCAATTTGGTGTGTAGCTGGTGTATCTGGTGGTGCTTTAAATCCTGCCGTTTCCCTAACATTATGCTTAGCAAGAGCCATTACACCAACAAGATGTGTAGTTCAATGGTTAGCTCAAATTGTAGCTGGTATGGCCGCCGGTGGTGCAGTTTCTGCTATTACTCCAGGTCCAGTTTTATTCACTAATGCTCTTGGGTTAGGTTGTTCTCGAACAAGAGGTTTATTCTTAGAAATGTTTGGTACTTCCTTCTTATGTATCACTGTTCTTATGACAGCTGTTGAAAAGCGTGAAACAAATTTCTTAGCTGCTTTACCAATCGGTGTATCTCTTTTCATTGATCATATGGCTTTAACTGGTTATACTGGTACTGGTGTCAATCCAGCTAGATCCTTAGGTGCTGCTGTTGCTGCTCGTTATTTCCCTGGTTATCATTGGATTTATTGGATTGGTCCATTATTAGGTGCTTTCTTAGCTTGGTCCGTTTGGCAAATCTTACAATGGTTAGATTATCAAACCATTGTTGAAGCTCAAAAGGAGGAGTAAATTTAATTCATTAATTCAGCATGATAAAGAAAAGTATTCCTCTTTTATCACTACTTGTAGTTCGTCCGTTTGAAGGGACTCAATATCTTTTATTTTGTCCAATGTCATAATAACATCATTTAATCAATTCAAAATAACCATTAATCACTAATCAATATATATATAACACTGTTTCATGTATATCCTAACATCATCGTAATAATAATAGTAATAAAACTGAAAGGAAATAACCGATTGAGGTGTCTGCAAATACTTTATGCATATAGTAAAAACATATAGATCGTTAAAATTTCATTTTTTTATCGATGATTTCCGAAGCAAAATATTCCATATCTGGAACATCTGATATAACACAGATCTTAGCAAATATAATCACCGAAATCTATATTGCAAATGAATCATTTCAAAAATGTACAACTGGATAAATTATCAATCAAGTTAGGTGCCAATTCTGGTACGAAAAAATCGATCAAATTGTTCAATTTGAATGAACAAATCAATACTTTGAGTCAATTACATGCTAAATTTATCGAAAGAGGTGAGTTGAATGTACTGACTATGGATTCTGGTGTAGTTAATTTTGCTTATATAAATACCACTATCAATAAAGATTGGTCCTTGAAGATCAACCATTGGAATAAATTACAACTTGAAAAAATATTTAATGGTGGTGTCAAAGCAACGTTACAACCCAGGGTATTTACACATTTGATTCAACAATTGAATAAGTTCATAGACGGTGGCGACGATTTGAGTGAGAAGCCAGATGTGTATATCTTAGAAAGACAAAGGATAAGGACTCAATCCAGTAAGTTTGTTACGGATCCGATAATCAAGATTAATTTCTTGGAACAATTGATATATTATTCTTGGACTAGCCAGGGAAAGACGATCTTATCAAGCGACCCGATCAAACTGTGCCAGTTGTACCCGAATGAAAAGAAGGAACGTATACGGCTTGTGAAAGATTTGATAAAGGGTACCGCACACGATCCTGTAGAAAGGCTGTATTTCAAGAAACAATTCCTGACTAAAGAGATGTCGGATTACTTAGCGAACACTTCGAGGTTCAAGATCTTCGACTTTCTTCAATTGGATGAGGACGTGGCCGGCCCGAACAAAGACGACGACTTGGCGGACTGTCTGTTGCACACACTGGCCTGGCGGACATGGTTGTACCATTTCCACAAACTGCAGGCTAACAACTTCGACTTCCCTTCACTCCTGGAAGAGTAGACCGTATCGTCGAGCGCTATAGAAGATACAAACACTGTGTATATATATAAGTTTGTACTGTGTCTTAGCCATCGAAAACTTCATTTTTTCAGTTGGAAAACGCAATTTATTTTTTTCACTTTAACGTTAACACGTTATTGACAAGTTCATTGACAGACTCACACACTAACAGATCTCACACTGCCATGAACTTGAGGTTGGAATTGACGAAATTGCTGAGCATTTGCTTTATGTTTGCCTCTGCGTACATGTTCTGGGAAGGACTGTGTCTTGTGGGCAACACACACTCACCCATCGTCGTGGTACTGTCAGGATCCATGGAGCCTGCGTTCCAGAGAGGTGACATTCTATTCCTATGGAACAGAAACAAGTACTCCAAAGTTGGTGATATCGTAGTGTATGAAGTGGAGGGTAAACAGATTCCAATTGTCCATAGAGTGCTAAGGGAACATCACAGTGTGAAGAATGACAAGCAATTGTTGTTGACTAAAGGTGACAACAATGGTGGTAACGATATTGCTCTGTATGCGAAGAAAAACATCTACTTAAATAAGGAGAAGGACATCGTGGGCACTGTGAAAGGATATTTCCCACAATTAGGTTATGTAACCATTTGGGTCTCGGAAAATAAATACGCTAAATTTGGGCTATTAGGTCTTCTCGCACTAAGTTCTCTAATACAAGGTGAATAGTTACCGCAAGTGTGGATTTAATTAAACTGCAAATTGACTATGATTTGGAATATATAAGAAAAAATTACCTATATAAAGTGTACTGTATCGCCCAACAATAAACGTACTTTGATAATACTGCAACTGGAGTATAGTATCGCTATATATATAGGGCACAAAACTCCTAGGTATCTGTATGCTTCAACTAAGTTTAATGATGAGTTCATTTTCTTTACTGAGTTCTATCTTACCAGCATTTTTCGATTGAAAAATACTTGATCTTTCCTCAATGCGTTCTTCCTGTTCCTCTTCAATGTTCTCTTCCTTTTCTTCCTCAATTACTGCAAAGTTCTTGATATCAGGTAAGTAACGGTTAGTCAGAGTATCACTAGAACTTCTAATATCTGAACTGTTACTCAAAGCTACACTAATTCCAATACTCTTTTGATCGAGCATTTCACTACATGTAACCATGCTTTCATTATCACTAGGTATCATTTTCATCCTTTGTTTCTTTAATATTCTTTGTTGTAATTTATAGTTCCTCCTATCAAATTTATATTGCTCTTTGGCTTGAAGGTACTGATATCTTTCAATCTTATATTGTGTATTCTTCATAGTATGATTGATATCGAAAAATGAATCATCTAGAATTTCCAATTTCGTCCTTGCTTCCAATTGTTCCCTATTATCAATTGCATAAACTTGTTTATTTGCATCTTCCCCTTGCCCTATATTTTCAAAAGACTTACCCACAGTGGTAAAGAGGATCTTAGTCACCGTAAATAATCTTTTAAATATACCTGGTTTCACCGGTTTAACGGGTTCAATTGGTTCATAATACACAATATGAGGTTGGTAATTATTAGTCAAGGACATTACTATTTACTTTCTATATAATAGTTATGTGAAGACCAGATCCAGATCTCTCAGATCTCAACCAAGACATTTAAATACATCAGCTGAAAGCATGTGAGATAAGACACTTCAGGTAAATCTTGATAAGCCACTCTAATAAACGCCCACGAGCCCTCAGGTGAGTTTGTTGCAAGTGGTATCTTATCTAAAATGGATACAGGGTCATAAAAGTTGGGCCATAGTTTCTTTTCCTATTGTCATTTTGGGACTTCAGACACAAAAAATTCTAAGCCTTATTTTTTGGCTACTCCATTGTAGAGAATACTCCACACAAGCCTGCATTTTGATAACTTTCTCCGTAAGGTCTTTAGTGAGGTATCGAAAATGAATCGTTTAAGGTCTTGTTTATGTTATCATACCTTAAAAGAATATACACGTATATAGATATATATATGATTACATTACCCGTCATATGGTGGTAGTTGTTCACTATTCTCAGTTGCTATGCCGACTTTGGTATCCAACGAACCCTTTTCTTCACTACGACCGTCAGCATAATTGTCAATACATCGTGAAGTGTTTGCACGTGGTAAACTCTTAACCTGTATTTGTAATTTTCTTATTTGCAATTCATACTTCTTGTAGTCTAGTTTGTATCTTTCTTTGGCACTTAGATAATCATAATATTGAATTTTATACTGTGTATTATGCATAAGTTGATCTATCTCAAAAACCATGTCCTTCAAGATCTCAAACTGTGTCCTTGTCTCACGTTGTTCCATAGATTCTAAGTCAAGTGGACGATAGCGTCCTCTGAATACTTCAATTGAACTTCTAATCGAATAATAAATGGTTTTCCCAATTTCAAAAAGACGCTTAAAGATGCTGGGACTACGAGGCTTCCTAGGTTTAATGGGTTTGATTGGTACTTCGAGATCAATTTTTTGACTTTGAGGAATTTTCATCATCTTGCACTGAATGTTATGCTTACTTGTTGGAATGTCTTAGCAATCAATCGATAAATACAAAGTAAACAGTATCAAAAGCCAGATGAATCCTAAGAATACAAGTATATTCCATTCGGTGAATCTACGTCAAGAAGGCTTAGTAGCAAAAATCAGGGTATCATTTTTTTTTCAGTAGTGAAAATCAATTGTAAACGGTATTCCAAATGTGACACAATTCATTGAAGCTCATCTTTGTTCTTGCAGTGGCTATGCATAATGGACTCATACTTACCACACTATTTTCTCACGTGTCTGCTTGTTTATCACTTTCCCTGTAAAGATAACCATTAATGTCCACAGTATATAATGGATTCCCACTTGAAACAAATCTTGCCTTCCTGACGTTTCTGGCTAAATGATCTCGAGAGGAGTAGTCCCATTGGTCGTTCTCACTCCTATAAGGTGGTGCTGCCTCCATTTGGGCATCATTGAATGGGTCATTCGGAGAAGCTATTTTTGGTTCCTTTAACTTATTGTTTTGAGTAAAGATGTCACTTTTATCTTTCTCGTGGTTATACACGTTATCTTTATTTGCTCTCATTTTTTGATAATGTTCATCATGGTAGGCAATCTCATTCATTTGAGCCTTTTCACCTTCCCCAAAATATATTTTCTCGCTTGTCCTTTCTGGTTCATTTGTTTCCCTCTGTGACCTGTAAGCATCCTCCAATGCAGTACTACTCATTGAATGGTTAAACTCAAATTGAGAGTGTCTAACAAAAAGTTGATTTTTCCCATTAATACAGAAATTATCTCTGTCAATTCTTTGTCCTCTTTGTTGTAGTTTATACAGTTTCTTATCCAATTTATACTGTTCCTTAGCTTGTAAATATTGCAACCTTTCAATTTTGTACTTGGTATTTTGCATTGTGTGTGAAATAGCGAAAGCTGTATCATTTAGAATCTGACCCTTTGTTCGTGTTTCTATAGATTGTTTTCCTCTTGTATCACTAGTTTCTTCAATTAAGTGAGCTGTGTTATCAGATTCCTTTCTATAAGTTTCCAAAGAATCTTCAATAGAATTGGAAAGTATTTTACCCACATTGCAAACTCTCTTTAATATGCCTGGCTTTACAGGCTTAACAGGCTTTATTGGCTTTTGAGGGAATTGTTCTTTGAACTCAGAGAATGTTGTTGGAGAGATTGACGAAGGAAATTTTTCCTGCATGGTTATATGATATACATACAATATTTGTATATGCGACAAGCTTACTTTCTTATTTCAAGATAGTATTTTATAATGCACATCTGTAATTCTTAGATCTAATCTTCAAATGGATCTTAATTTTAGTAAGGCCAAAACTGACTTTACTGGAATAGGAAATTAATAATTTTCAATTTCTAAGCCACTTTAAACTTTAAACGGTCAGATTTTGCGAAACTATTTAGATTAAGTTATGCCTTTTATTGCTGTCTCACATTATATTGGGGCTTCTGAAAAGTTTCGAACTTGCATTATCTGTAGAAACAATAAAAAGTAAAACTAGTTTTAGGAATCATCTCTGTTGCTTTAAATTACTGAGAAAAGCTCGGTAGCAATTTTTTAAGTATCTTATTCTACATGAAATTTATTTCTGACATTATCTTTGTTATTCTTTGAAAAAAAGATAGGATCACATCACAGCACAATCCAGCTAGCATTACCATCACTCGTGATTTTCTCTTATCTCGCATATTTAATCTCGCAATTTTATCTTTCATTTTACATCATCTTGGGTGGTCTATGCTCCATTCACGAAGATAAAGTACTTGAAAGTGTAATACTTCATTACAAGGAGCCTAAAAATACATCTCTTATATTGATTATGTTGTAACTCATTCTTTCATAGGGGTAAAGAAAATATAACGTCTGCTACATGTTTGTCATGTAGACCCTAACTTTTGAAAAAGTAAGCACCGCAGTTGGAAGGCAGGGTTCTATTACCAGGATGAAAACTTGGAAATCATGAAATTTCACAGGATAACCTTAAACTTTGAATGCTACAAAGAGTGAGGAGGATATTCATGATGATATGTTGAAGGAATTTTAAAAAATTCTCTTTTTTAACTACCTATGCAAAGGGTATTTAAACAGGTGCAGTTTCAACTTGTGGAGCTGTCTTGGAAAAATCTTATGTTCCTAGGTCATCTAATATGATAATTGAAGCATATTTTAAGATGATCAAAAACTACTACTTGGAAAAATTTAGAAATTTGATACTAGACATTGTTTTATACAATAGGGAATGGATTTATGAGATACAGATATGTTTCAAAGTCGAATTTTGTTCCCTATTAAAACATTCTCTGCTTGGGTAATCAGTAAAGAAGATTTTTCTGTTTTCCACTAATACATGTTCATAAACTTCTTCCAGGGTGCCAAGGAAAATGGCACATTTGGTAAATAAGCAATTAAATCGGACTAAAGATATCCTTCTTCTTTCCCTCCACTCATCTAATTAAAGCAGTCATTAATCATTTTGGCTTAAAGGAGAAAACTCTTCTTTCGAGAATACCATTTTGGAAACACGCTTAAATATTTCACTACATAGTGCAATCATGTAGGAGCTTCGTGTTATTGTAAAAATAATATAAGCCAAATTTAACAGATATCTTCATATCTCGGTGGTTCTTCGTAGTGAGGCATTTCATTAATCTGATCTTGTTGTTGTTCATCATTGCTACTTTCTATGTTGTCATTTTCATGAGCACTTGTAACATCAATTGCTGTCCCCATTCTTTGTGGGGCGCTATACATTTTCCTGTTCGGTTTGAACTTCCCTGTAGCTTGTAAGTATTCATATCTTTTTGATTTATATTCAGTGTTAGTAACTGTATTCAAAATATTTGATACAGCATCCTGCACAATTTCTGACTGTTTCTTCAATTTGATATTGTTACCCAGGACAGGTTGGGCTGTATCACATAAGTTATGATCCTTCTTATATTTATAGGTATCGATAGATTCACCGACACTTCTAACTACAATTTTAGAAACTACAAATAGTCTTCGAAGTGGGCCTGGTTTCTTTGGTTTGATTATAAGTCGTGTTTCCATGTGTGATTGGAAGTATTGAAGTATGGAGTTCTCCAAGGAATGTTAAAATTTGCAGGAACATCCACGCCTTTGAAACTAAAATGGAAAGGTACTTATATATGACATATTATATAAACTGTTATCCTACTGAAAAACGTGGCTGTGGATGTCACAACAATGCAATACATCTTAAGGTGGTCTGTTATTGCACTATTGAACAGAAGCAACATTGCGACACATTCTAAGCCTTGTAGAGCGACATCGTGGCAAGCACATCCTTTGAAATGGTGACCTTCCCTTATGGTGATCCCATGTTGTCTGGTCTTGTAAATTAAATTAGATTGCTTGCATCACTTTAGGGCTTATCTATCGCATCTTCGGTTGATCCAGGGCTTACGGTATTACCCGCACGGTTGTTTTTTCAAAGTTAGGGTAAGAACCCTGTTTTCAACATGTGTAATTTACAGTTAATTGAAAGTTGATTGTACTCCATTATAACCTAATACGTAACACTTGCTTAGCATCAAAAACAGCAATGTCTCAATCACTACGTCCATATTTAAATGCTGTACGCTTTTCACTTGACGCAGCGCTAACATTATCTAATTTCTCATCACAAGAAGTGGAAAGACATAATAGACCAGAGATTGAAGTGAATAACCAAAGTGCTGAATTATTACTACAACCAATGCACATCTCACGTAATGAATTTGAGCAAGTCTTGATTGAACCAGCAGTTAATTCCGTTAGGGTAAGTTTGAAGGTTAAACAAGCTGATGAAATTGAACAAATTTTAGTTCACCAATTTGCCAGATTTTTGGAACAAAGAGCTGAATCATTCTATATCTTAAGAAGAATACCCATCAAGGGTTACTCAATTTCATTTTTGATTACTAATAAACATACAGAATCGATGAAATCTGGTAAATTAGTTGATTTTATTATCGAATTCATGGAAGAAGTCGATAAGGAAATTAGTGAAATGAAATTATTCTTAAATGCAAGAGCTAGATTTGTGGCTGAAGCTTACCTTGGCGAATTTGTCTATTAATCAACATTTTCAACAAAAGATTCTCGATTTTATGAAATTGTAACCTGAGGTTTATGTTAAGATTCCTCTGAAAAAATATGTTTGATTCAAGATCAGTTGCCATATATATGCAACTGTATATAAATAAATACATATCAATATACTGGTACAAGTATGTACTTAACGTACTACTATTTTGTGTTCTGTAAATTCAATTATCACATTCTATAAGAAGAAAATCTGTATCTTTTAGAATATATAATCGTTACCATTACAATTGTGATAATGTTATTTCCCGCTCACTTATCGTCGTTTATATTTTCTCAATCAGTATTACTAGTTATATTGTTGTCCATTTCACCATTATCGAAAAAATTCAGCATTGTCTCAATTGGTGCAGTTGGATCCATCGTGTTACCTAACCACATAGCTTGATCCGATATATCTTTCCATAGTTGATTCTCACTTGAACTCAAATGGTTTAAATCAACTAGTAATTCGCCGAGTGAATCAGATGGGATCATATCTAATTGGTTAACATTTTGTTCAATGATTTTAGTACCAGTTTCGGTTAGTGGTGCACTGAACGATTGTGCTATTGCAGTTGAAACGATGTCTGGTACGTAGGAAGCATCATTGATATACTTGTTCTGCTCAATATTGAAATCCTCTTCATCTTTATTAATATCACTCAGCGGTATTTGATTATCATTTACATCAGTACTACCATCATTCAATAAAGACTTATTGATAGGTAATTGACTATTGGAGCTTTTATTATCATAAAGGTTTAAATAGTTTAACGTAGTCGAGCTATTTAAAGTACTATGAGAGCTACTGTTCTTTTCCCTGTTAACATCACTATTTTTGATCTCACCGAATCCAGTTCTATCTAAATCATTTTCAGTACGTAAATTACTCTTTTGCCTGCTATTGCCAGGTTTTCTAGCAATTTTCCTTCTTTTGCTAACATTTTCTTCCTGTTTATTTATCTCTTCCAGAGTTAACATTGAAGACGACGCAGTATCAAACAAATTACTTGTCATTTCATCTTTACTAATATGTTTCAAAATTAATGGTTTCATGATATCATGGAAATCTAAATTTATAATTAAAGTCAGTAGTTGAGCCCTTCTTAATTGAGCAGGTTGGTTACCTAATTGTTTCATGGTATTGAATATTGTTAATGCATGGTCCAAATGCTCAAAAGTTTGTTCATGAATTCCAAAGACTGCATTAAATAATAATAAAGTTGCTGATGATGTGAAAAGGTATTCACGATCCATATAACCAAAAATGGCAATCTTATT
This sequence comes from Grigorovia transvaalensis, assembly GCA_003708445.3. Lineage (NCBI taxonomy): Eukaryota > Fungi > Ascomycota > Saccharomycetes > Saccharomycetales > Saccharomycetaceae > Grigorovia > Grigorovia transvaalensis. The sequence continues at coordinate 21,384 of PPXN03000083.1, forward strand.
TTGACCCATTAAATACCAAAGTGATCTAATTGTATTAATCGAAGCTTGTAATGAGAAATTCAGAAGAGTAACAATTGTGCTGGAATAATTTTGTAAATTCAAATATGTATTATGATCTTTAAATCTTTTTAACTGTATCGCGGTGAAATGGAATAATAAAGGTCTAATAAGTAAGTTTACACCTTGAAAATATTCAGTGAAGATGTTTGCACATATCCTTGATATTACAAAATCATTATCATCCAATGTAAAGTCAATTTCCAATCTACCAGAGACCATTGTTCTCCAATCAGTTAACTGTTTGAAGAAAGATTTGATTAATGGTAGAATATTATCACTTGGTTGAGTCTGATACATTTCATTCAAAATTCTAGCATTAATCTGAATAATATTAATACAGGTGTTTAATGTCCAAGCTGCAGAAAATAAGTAATCAGCACAAGCAGTCATATCAATATCTTGTGGTAAACCAGTAGAAATTGTGTAATCAGTTAAACTTAATGGCAACCCAGCTTTACTACTGAGCATTCTTTCAAACATATAAACTGTCCACCATAACCTCCTATTGTGTTCTAATTCACAAGTGGTCAAAGTGTCACTTTGTGCATCAACATGATAACCTAAAATCAGACAAGCTCTTAGTGCTTGATTGAAATAAAAGTAAGAACCAATGGTACGATCAGCAATTTGCAAATAAAATGAATATAATAATAAAGTTTCAATTGAACCCTCCATAATTACATTCTCAATATTATCTGAGTTGTAGATATAGTCAAAAATTTCAGACATTTGTTGATAAAATTTGTAACCAGGTAAAGATACAAAGTTGGTGTTTCTTGGTCTTTTTCGGTCAGAGAAGGGCTTTCTACTACCACTGACAGTGGCTTCATCTTCGATTTCTCCTTTTCTGGTATATTCACATAAGTTGATTTTAGTACCATTCATACTGCCAGGTAAGCCGCAAGTAAGAATATCAGTAATACCTTTGTTCTGTTTGCCTTCATTAGCATTTCTTGGTATAGATTGTGGACCTAAATATATTTCTCCAATTGCAAAGATTAGGAAAATTTTACAAAACCATATACATAATTTGATTTTATCATTTTCCAAATCAAATGGCAATTTGCCATCATAGAGCAATTTCAATCTGGAAATTTCTAATCCTTCATTGAAAAAATAATAACAACCGCCATTATAGCGAATGACAGTGTCTAAAAGCAATAATGCAGTTGGGAAACTTGGAAAGACAATTTCAATTCCATACGAGTCATTTTTATTCCAAGTAAACTCATCATCGCTCAAATTAGTATTCATTGCCTCTGTTTTGTTATTAGACATTTCCATTCCAAATTTGTCGCTACGAATCAGAATAAGAAAGCTTGTGCTTGATAATCTATCAATTTTCATATTATTATCAACATCAGTATCATCATTAAGGTCTGAAAAATTTTTAGAAGAAGCAATATTGTAAGTGGACAAACCAGATGCTGAATCATTCTTTGACTCAGCAAAGGACGCAGATTTGATTTTTTCTGAACTATGTATCCTATTCTTGTCTTCTAAGTTACTATTGGCAGTGTTATTATTAGATCCACCACCTAGTAATGCTAAAGTTGGTAATGGTTTGATAATTTTGTCGGTCACATATTTAGCAATCATAGACTCAATTTCTAATCCAAATAAAGTCATGGATGAAGAACCGACAAAATAAGTCTTTTGACCGGTTAATTTAATCAACCTACCACTTCTTTGAGCAAAAGTGGATTCAATGGGCTCATCGTTGATAGTTGTAGTTGTCAATGAATTAGTATTTTCGTATTTTTTATCAGAGATATTATTATCAGTTTTTAAAACACTGTTCTTTTCTTCTGTAGCAGTAGTCTGTTGGTGCAATTTGGACAATAAGCTGCTATTTTCCTTCTTCAATTTTTGTATATCATCTTGTAGTTGTAGAAGATATTTCAAAGAGACGACAACTTTCTTGATTGGTTCAATAAATTCGCAAAATAAGCCCTTCTTAGAACAATAATTGCATGGATTCCCACCAACACATTTGATATGTTTGCCTCGGCATACAGAACAAGCAATATTATTTTTTCTTATGGGTGTTTTCTCTGCTTTTGCATTATCACTGGAGGACATAATCGACCCTTTATTTAGATTCGATTCTACGCTCAAAATAGTATCTCTCGTGAATAACCTGAAGTACGTAAATGTATGTAGTCGCTCTGAGTACTATTGTTGTCTGTATATATCTACAATCTGTACTACCAGGAACTCTAATAACGGTTTAAGTACTCTCAACCGCGGGAAACTAGCCAAATACAAGTTCCTCTAAGTATAGCTCAATGTGGCAGTCACAGTGAGAGTGGATATCATTCAGCGCGCCTTCTGACTATTTGCAAGCCCTTGCAGTATAGGCTGTTTTGTTTGTGGATTTATGCCAATTTGTGGTTTCTGCCAATGAAAAGTTTGTTATTTCAATTAAATTTCGGTTATTTTTACATTTCACTTCACAATTAAACAGGGACAAGAGAAAGTACTACACCGCTGTATCTGCCGCCAGAAAGACTAAGAAACACTTCTAGAAGTACCACCAAGGATGCCTATTGTGAAATCAGCTGCTAACAGGATTGACTGGGCCAAGATAATTTCGAATTTGAAGATCACTGGCCCCACAGTGCAACAATTATCAAGCTTCAAGAAAAGAAACGATGAGGCAAGACATAATTTATTGGAGTTGCAAAACGCAAACGAACCCATAGATTTTAACTACTATAGGTCTAAGTTAAAGAACCAAAAAATTGTAGATGATATTGAGAAAATGTACAAGTCTTACAAACCTGTTGTGATTAATAGTAAAGAACAGATCGATATTATCAGCAGTTTCGAGAAACATGCCATGGAGAATGCTAAGGACACAGAAAAATTGATCAGTAAAGAATTAGATGCCTTGCAAAGTACTTTAGCTAACATTGAAAATGCAAGACCATTTGATCAATTAACTGTGGATGATATTGTAAAGGCAAACCCAGAAATTGAAAAGAAGGTAGAAAAGATGATTAAGAATGGTAAATGGGATGTGCCAGGCTACGAGGAGAAATTCGGTTCCTTAAACGTGATGTAAAGATTTTTTCGCATCTCAAAGATTATTTATATTATCAATTCATATATATATCACATATTCCGTTACAGTAAATATCAAAATTCATTTTTATAACCTCAGTTTGAAATAAGCATATAAGCCATTTTCTCGAGAATGCCCACACTTTTGTATGGTATGTATTCGATGGATAATATTACCCTTTTTCTTTTAACTGAGTAGTATTGTGCCTTCATGTGTCTAAGATCTTTTGCAACTAATTTGAAATACAAAAAGGTTTATTCAAATGGCTCAACCAGCAAACAACGGCCCAAAAGAAGATTTGGGATTACCTTGGATCTTTTTAGTCATCCAAAGTATTGACCACAAAATAGCTTTTCTTGTACATAAGTAGTTGAAACTACGAGATTCTTGGTTGCTTTTATTCATTTCAGATTTAAAATGGAACTTGTTGTTGCAGTATAAAAGCATATATAAGAATACTATATAGTGAACAAAAATAATTAAGTGATTATTTAATTATTTTTGTAACTATATTCGGGAAGGTTTGCAGCAATTAAATATTGTATCTGCTATTACTTTTACGTAGTATAACTTATAGGTTATGCAACGACAAGCGTAAGCTCATATCTGAGTTCTGTTTCAATGATATAACTAGGTGAGAGACAATGGAGGTATTGTAACTAAGTTATAAGAATATAGGTTGTTGTTAAGCAAACTAGAAATGAGTTAAAAAGTGTCTAAAAAGTAAGAAAAAACTTTCCTTCTTTGAATTTTATGACAGCAAAGCTTAATTGTGCAGTTCGAAAAGTGCGACACAAAACTTTTATGAAAAAGATACAGTTCTACAAATCACGAAATTTTGTAAGGGTAAATAAAAAAAGTGGGAACAAAAAACGATTGGGGTGAAAACTGTAAAGCTATGGACTTCATGAACGACGTTCTATCAACAAGTATCTCATCTAAGTGTTGATCGATTTCTGTACTCATATTCAATATTAATATGTCTAACTACAGTAAATATTTTCGTCGATCCTTGTTATTTAAATTATATAAGAAGAGTCAATAAGCTAAAATAAATAAATCTACCGACTATTTATATGTGTGGATTTATTATTCTTTGTTGAGATTAAGAAGTACTTCAATAAGAAATTTTCACTCAAGTATTGCTTTTCTTTGCATCTAATCTCCCCACTTGGTAAATTAGTTTCAGTTGAAAGCATGACTTAGATTGCTTTTTAACAAATAGAGAGTCTATGCTAGATTTAACAACTCGAACTCTAGCTTAAATTGCTTTTAGACGAATAGAAAGCACAACTTCAATTGCTGTGATTTGTAGAGCTTGTCGAAGAGCTTACAAAACGTGCTAATTACTGCACTATATCAATGTTCAACAAAATTTAAAAAATGTGAAATTGAGCTCGCATGGCGTAATGGCAACGCGTCTGACTTCTAATCAGAAGATTCTGGGTTCGACCCCCAGTGTGAGTGCTCCTAATTTCATTTTTTTGGGTTGATGTTTCTTCGTATCGTGTAAGAACCACAGTTCATTCCCAGCGTTGCAGTTTTTTTAATTGCTGATCTTCTTCAATAATCGAATTCCAACATATTCAGGCCAAGTCTGCTGGCTGCACGCCAAAACTGACCAAATTGAAACCTTGCAGGTCACCACATAAATTAACATGCTTGAAATATAATTAGAAATTTAATATCTGAATACAACATAGAGCAAAATGCCTTTTCATTGCTTTTGAGTTGCATACTCATCTTTTCTTCCAACTTTTGAGATAAAAATAACTCGGTAGTAACAAATTCATCTTGCAGTTTATGCGACATTCATATGCTAAGCTGATTTTGAAGTTTTCTTCATGAAATAAAACATAATACCTACTTACTTGAGAAAAAGTTGTTGCTACAAATGGAAGTAAATATCTTACTCAATGAAAAGAATGCTACGTCGTAGCTTTAAATTTGTATCTATGGTTCACAGCTACACACAACTTGCTGAAAGTGGAAATAATTCTGAAAGTCACACCAAAAATTCACTTTTTTCAATGATAATAAAAGTTTATGTAAAAACACATACTTCAACAGCAAACTTCCAACAAGATACCAATTCTTTTGAAATCATTTGCCTATTGGTTTAGTCATGATATGGAGAAGATATGACCTAAGTTACAGAAAATATCGTTTCGTGATTTCGAAGACTTTCATTGAAAACTGAAAAGAGAAAAACAACCATCAATGCACTCTGATAGGAAATTCTCAAAAACATGAATAAAGAATTAGCTACTAAGTTTTTGAACGGTATTCAACATGAACGTGAACAGGATATTGAACTAACTGAAAAGATATTATCAACTTTTGCATTAAATAAGTTAGTGCAAAATGGATACGCTATAAATAATTTATTATTGGAAAATATCAAAACTGGGTTAGCTGGTAAGATTTATGTTGAATTGGTACCTGACACTGCAATTGACTCAGAGATCAAACAAAACGATATAAAAGTTGGGGATATTGTCATTATTAAACCATCATCTTCATCTGGGAAAAGGAATCATGCTACTCATAAACATAAAGATAAGGGTAAAGGCAGAGATAGTGACAATATCGCTGAAGAAGATATTTCGTATAGTGGTGTGATTTATAAGATGTCATCTACATTAGTCATCATTACATTGGATGAACAATTCGAAGTTGATACTACTAAATTGTATAGTTTGAACAGATTACATATTGTTAAGACTACAAATGTAATTACATACAAGAGAATGGAATCGACAATGAGGAAACTGGCAGAATTTAATGAAACGCCGAGTAACCATATTATGCAATTACTTTTAGGTGATTCGAGTTTGAACGTTAGGGATAATTCAAACATCAAAAATTTTTATAATAGCAATTTGAATCCCTCACAAAAGGAAGCTGTGAATTTTGCAGTTGATAATGAATTATCAATTATTCATGGTCCTCCAGGAACTGGTAAGACTCATACTTTGATTGAAATTATCTTACAATTATTAAAGAATGAAGACTTGAATAGGTCCAATCAGAGAATTTTAGTTTGTGGCCCATCAAATATAGCCGTAGATACAATTTTGGAAAGGTTATCTCATCATCTACCGGGCAACTACCTTTTGAGAATCGGTCATCCTGCAAGATTATTAGAGTCAAACTTGTCACACTCATTAGATATCTTGAGCAAAAATGGTGATAATGGTCAGATTTTAAAAGATATATATAAGGAAATCGATAAAACTATCAAAGATATCAAAAAAATAAAATCCTACAAAGATCGTAAACTAGCATGGAAAGATGTTAAAGAATTGCGGAAAGAACTGAAAATTAGGGAAAGGAAAATAGTACATGATTTAATTTTGGAGTCTAAAGTTGTTGTGGCTACACTACATGGGTCATCTTCTCGTGAATTATGCTCCATTTACAACAATGAAGAATTTGATGGTAAATTATTTGATACTATTATTATTGATGAAGTTTCACAAAGTTTAGAACCGCAATGTTGGATCCCATTAATATCACATGAAAAATCAAATTACTCTAAATTGATATTAGCTGGTGACAATAAACAATTACCACCCACAGTAAAGACAGAAGACGATAAAAAGATACAAAAATTGCTAGAGACGACAATTTTTGATAGGTTGGTGGCAATGTATGGTGATCAAATAAAAAAATTGTTAAATATCCAATATAGGATGAATGATAAGATAATGACATTTCCTTCATTACAAATGTATGATGGAAAATTAATTGCAGATGATTCAGTTGCCAATTTAACACTGATCGATTTACCTGGTGCTGATAGCAATGATGATACAATAGAGCCACTAATTTGGTATGATACACAAGGCGATGAGTTCATGGAAACTGATGAAAATGATGAAAAGGGTAGTAATAGTAAGATCATGAGTATTATTTCATCGAAATTTAATGAGAATGAAGCAGCACTGGTGAAGTATCATGTTGAATCATTGATTAGTTGTAATGTACCACAAGATTGCATTGGTATAATATCACCATACAGTGCGCAAGTATCTTTGTTGAGAAAGTTAATAAATGAATCATATGCTGGTATCGAAATTTCCACAGTTGATGGGTTCCAAGGTAGAGAAAAGGAGGTAATTATTGTTTCCTTGGTTAGAAGTAATGATAAGTTTGAAGTTGGTTTCCTTACTGAGGAGAGAAGACTTAATGTCGCCATGTCACGTCCAAAGAAACAATTATGTGTCATTGGTAATATGGAAATGCTACAAAGATGTGGTAACAAGTATTTGAAAGAGTGGGCAGACTGGTCCGAAGAGAACAGTGATTTGAGATATCCAGATATTGATGAACTGTTATAATGTGCATATTTTTATTCGTTTTGCCTTTTTGATATATATGTTACATTTCTTTTCTATACAAGTATATGACTATATCTGAGAAAATATACTTCTTGCACTTTTTCAGTATGTAGTTGATACAACTAATTGTCATACACATAAAAGTCTACATTTTCATCTGCAGTGACAAACATTGAGTATTTAGGGTTAAATGCAATAGTTCTTGGACAAGAGTCATGAGCAGCAGGTATTGAGCTCATTGGTTTCAAAGTTTTAAAACTTATTGCATCAGAATGATTCCAAAAGACAACTTTACCTAAATAATCGGTCCCCACGGTATATTTACCATCTGGTGTAAAGCATACTGAACCTGAATCTAAAAATTCTCTAGTTGGGAAACTTTTCGTACCAGTTAATTCAAACAGTAAATTACCATTAAATGCATCTAGGATCAAATTTTTACCATATGATGAACCTACGAGTAAATATTTACCATCATTTGAGAATTCTAATTTATTCCAATTTTTCTTGAATCTATTTATAGAATATTGATTCAATTTATCTGTTAAATTAATTATTAGAAATGGGCCCTTATTTAATTGCTTTAAATTATAAAGACCAATTTCATTTGTTTCTGGATTACCTAAGGCAAAGACCAAACCTGATGGATCATAAGCAATACAGTTTGGTACCACACTAGGTACGATTGCTTGTGCCTTTGATGATCTTAAATCCCACAATCTGACAGATTCATCGTATGAAGCTGATAAGAAAGTATCGTTCAAAGGTGACATTTGTAAATCGTGTACCAATGCGCCATGTCCCGTGAAATAACGTAAATATTGATTAGTCTCTAAGTTTAAATGTCTAATATCGAATGAAAGCATTGTGGATGAATAAATACATTCATTTTGTGCATGTGTAAATTTTGCTGAATGGCAACCATATTTCTTAGAACCTATTGTGTTTAAAAATTTACAACTTACTGCATCATAAAGATGCATATTGTCGTTTGCTGATGCAGTGAGTAAGAATTTACCATTATCATCAAAATTCAAAGACGTTATAGGTGATACTTCCTTCTCTTGCAGTCTGAATGTCTTTGCGACTTTGAAATGCTGTAAGGTGTCACGAGACAGTGTTAAGGACATTGTGACAAGATCAGGCTGGTGTTGAAAAAAATACTACTAGTATACAATAAGTAAGATTGCTTCAGAAGTTACCAATAGATGTTTGTAATGTATAGTAATTAATATATGTGTATTTTTTTTCGAGTTTTTATTTCAGTTTGAGATGCGATGAAGCCACTAAGAATTGAACTATGAAAGTGGCCCATTTGGCGGTGGAATTGACCCTTGTGTCGATGCTGTTGGCTGCGGTGCGGTCACAGTACGGATTGGTGTTGAATTTGGAGAAGATCGGGATCGCACACATCCTGGGGCCGTACCTACAGTGGGGAGAGATTTGTTACACGCGGTTAGCGCAGTTTGCCAATCAGAACAACTACTTCAAGCGGTTGAAACCGAGGGGAAAGTCCTTGTAGTGTGTGTATATATATATATAGATAATATATATAGTTATGAAATAGATATAAAGGTTTTCTAATTTGAGGCAACTGATCTCAACTTATGTTGCCAGAAAGGTGTCCTTATGGGGTCATATTTCACTGAAAGAGATCTGTAACAGTTTGCTTGCAAGATTGGATCATCTTTGGACAATTGTGCAAGTACTTCTATAGCAAAGGAGCATTCCACATCAGGTAGTGGTGTGTTCGAGGTAATTGCCGTCTTGGAGTCCAATGGTATATCTCTACAATAACCCATGACGAATTCTTTCAAAGCATCGTCTGGTTTCAAGAATGAATCATAGATACCACGAAGATAGTTCCAAGAACTTATATTTTGTGGTACTTGTTTAATTTTTTCCATTGTATACTTGATTTCCTCTTGTAACATGGAATCATCAGGTTGAACGTTTTGTAAATAAAACATTCTATGATTCCAAGCACTGTTATTATAAATATCACGATCAATCAACTTATTGATAAAGGGAAGTTCATTGGTAAAATCATCAAATCTTTGTACAACCCATTTCCTGTATGACCAAACGTGGTAATTTTTGGTGTCTTCATCGATCATTATGTCCAATATGGGCAACTCTCTCTTAATATCGATGGCGGCATCATTACTACCGTTATCGTTGTTGCCATGGTGATGCTGGCATGTGACGATCAACTGTTGCCTGTAGGACCAAATCTGGTAATTCTTAGGGTTGTTCAATGTAATTTCATCCAACCAATCAAATTCCTTAATAACAAGTTGGCGGTTCCAATTTGATGACAAAAGATGTGTCAAAATATTATTGAAACGGTAATTCCATACGGTGTAATAAGCGGGGGCCAATTCAATTAATTTTGTGGTTAATCTGAAAGAACGAGGGGTGTATTCATTCGAGACAATTAAACTGTGACAAATCCCAATTAATTGTTTGTACTCATCGGTGTACATAATTTGACACAATGTCTCAGTGTCGGTATTGGGGACAGTCTCGTCATCATTGCGCAAATCTGCGTAATCTGTACTTGAAAATGCGGTATACAATTCCTCCATGTCGGTAAATTATTTGAAGTAATGGACAAGACTTTTTGAGGGGGACAAAAAATTAGACAATTTGTAAAATGATAAACGTTTGTACAATAAACAGACAAATAAACAGACAAATAAACAGACAAATAAACAGACAAACCGACAATAAAATTAAATGTTATTTTTCTCGAATTGCAACATTAAAATGCAGCTTTTTTCTGTTTTTTCCTCTGTTTCTGTAAGGAACTCAAAAAAATCATTTTTTATATAAACAACCAAAAACGTTTCATTCTGAAACAACACAAAATCGTAAAATTGAATACACATTTTTTTCACAATCTACTATAGTACAAATCCTACGGTGAAGCTATGAATAATAACATACTCTCAGACTGGTGGGGGGTGCTTGCTGATGGCGTCGGCGAAGCTAGAAACGTGTATTCTACTTTAAAATTTGGTGATACTACAAATATTGTTTCTGATGGTGCCGCCAACAAGATTGATATTGCTCAATTAATTCACTTACCTACAGATAATTTACCCATTAGATTCCAAATGACGGGATTACCCGTTGTCACCAGGGTGGAAAACCAACTGAAATTGAATGTGTCTTTGATTTCAAAACCTGGTTGTAATTTAGTACAAACTATGGCTCATCTACCTATGGATTCTATGGCAAAGGAAAAATTTTATTTAAATGATAATCAGTTAAATAAAGTTCCTCAATTTTTCAAAGACAGTATATTATATGTGGATGCATATTTGGTGGACACCAAGCAGGAAAAATTAATTAATGTTTGTGAACGTTGTGTCAAGAGAGAACAAAGACGTGCTTCAAGAAGAAAATCTGGTCTTTCTGATAATATGCATTGGTGTAATAATCCCAATAGAAGTGCATTAATCTTTAACCAAAAGCAACTTTTCCCCATTGATAACATTAACCAACAACAGATCAATTTCGAGCTAAGAACTAGAATAGTTTGTTACTGTAGGCATCATAAGTCAGATAATGGGTTCAATATCATGTTCATTCTAAGAGATTCTTCTAATTGTATCCTAGGTAAATATATCTCATCGAATATTATAATAATGGATAGGAAACAACAACAGCAAGGTTCAATCACAGATATTGATATGAAACGCCAAAACTCATCGAATGTTCCAAGTGATATAGATACTTTTAAAAAGGAATTAATATCACCTTTATCCACTCCTGTTGACTCTAAAAATAAATTCCATAGAGAACAATCTATTGAAAGTATTCATTTGATCAATGGTTCCCATTTTCCTTCACCTTCATCTCAAGCAGAAGATAATTTGGAAAGCTTTATCGTTAATAATAACAATAATAACAACAGTAATAATATCTTAAATAACTTAATTAATAATACTATCGCTAATGAAATTGCTAATGATACTGAACAAGATATTATTCTAGAAAATATGTTAAATAACATTGATACTTCATTACCTATCAACTCAACCAACAACAACAATAACTTTGATAATAACCTTAATAATAATAATAATCAAACAATGACTAACACTACAAATACTCCATCACTAATTTTACCTAACTCTATGGAATTTATTAATATTCAGAACACTAACTATAATATTAACATTAATAATGATAATAATAATACCCACTTTTATAAAAGACCAAGAACTAGTCTCACTGATTCATCCATTTCATCAGTAAGTTCTTTACCATATAGTAACAAAAATAATAATTTATCATCGAGTTTAACTACAAACGAATCAACTAGTAATCTTTCGTTCCCATTTAACTCTGAAAAGCAATTACCGCCAATTGTTCATCGTGTTATACCATCACAAGGTTCAATTACAGGTGGTATTGAAATTACTTTGTTAGGTTCAAATTTTAGAGATGGTCAAATAGTAAAGTTTGGTAATAATATTGCCTTGTCAACTCAATTTTGGAATTTAACAACTTTGGTAACTTATTTACCACCATCAAATAAGCCTGGTCCAGTAATCGTCACTATTGAAGATAATAACATTCATTCTTCCTCTTCTAATAGAAATATTTCTAATAATAATAGTAGTGATAATAATACTGATTTAGATAACCGTAGTTTAATAAATGATAATGCGAAAACTAGTGGTCCTATTTTCACTTATTTAGATGATACTGATAAAAAAATTGTAGAATTAGCTTTACAAATTGTGGGGTTAAAGATGAATGGTAAACTAGATGATCCACGAAATATTGCTAGGCAAATCATTGATAGTTCATATAGAAACAATGATCAAAATGCTAACAGTATTGGCAATAATGAATTCAGTTCTACTAGCAGTTCAAGCTATCAAAATAGTTATTCTCAACTAAATGACAAGAATTCTAATACAGAACTTTTATTAATTGACATTATTAAAAGATCAAAAGATTTCAATTTCACTTTATCTGATGAATCTGGTAGAACAATTTTACATTACGCATGTTTAAAATCGTACAAATCATTGGTGGAGTTGTTATTAATCAAGAGTCGTGGATTACTATCACAATTAGAAGATTCCTTCGGATACTTACCTTTACATTTTGCAGCTGTTCATGGTGATATGGATATCATTAAACTTTTGAATAAATATAGTAAAGAACCAAACTCTTATATGAGAAAAGCAATAAATGGTATAACACCAAAACAGCTATATTTAACAATTCATATGAGTTTTGATAATTTTGAAGAAAACGTTTCCAACGTAAAAGATTCTAATATCTCAAGTTATGATATGATTTCATCTTCTGATAATAATTGGACCGATTATGAGACAGATTATAATACAGAAAATGAAACTGAAGAAGAACAAGAAGAAGAACAAGATAATCATAACAATTATAATGAAGGCATAAATTCTACTAACGTGGAACAAAAACTGTCAGTACGCAAGAGTAATGTTGATTTATCAAGAAGTGTCAGTATTAATGATGTTAATAGTTCCACAGACGCTAATGTTTCACTTTGGGATAGAATGAAAAATAGAATCAATGATGATATTTTACCAAAATATGAAGATTTATTCCCCAAAGGTCTTTTAGGTGATTCTAAAACAGATAAAGTACACACAACAAATACTTCAGAATCTGTTGATAGTATCAATGTTAATAATAGTAATACTGTATCAGATTTACCATCCACTGTAACATCTTCTTGTTCGTCACTGGACGATGAAGATGTTGATGAAGATGATGACGATGATAAAGAAAGTGAATTTGAAAAATTATTCCACCAAAGTGAAATCAATTTCCAAAATGACAAAATGTTACAATTTTTCTGGTTGCCTCTTTTGATTATTCTTTCCTCATGGATGGTGTTGTACGCAATTGGTAGCACAGACAGTATTATCCCCAAGTTTAGTGATAATGTCACTAAATATATGGGTATCATGATAACTAAGGTTGTGTTAGGTCGCGAAAGAGTGAGCCATACCATCAAGAATCATTTCCACGGCTTCCAACCAAGCAAAATCCTAAGTGTGTTGCCCAGTTCACTCGATGACCGCCTGGCTGCATAATTTCGATCCTTGACGTTATAACCCAAAGAGGAAGTGAAAAATTTCACGAGAAAAAAAGAGTTTGGAAAATTAAAAAAATTGTTTTTTTTGCAGTTTCAACCTCATCTCAAAAGTTGTTTGACAAAGTGGAAGCCATAAACTCATAAGAAGAGATAAGCATGTCAACTAATCAGTTTAGGATTATTGTTGGTTCATACGAACATAATTTACTTTGTCTGTCATTAGATTTATCTAGCAGTGAAACACCTATTTTTACACCAATTTTCCATTTCCAAGCACATTCGCTTAGTGTTAAATGTCTCGATGTCTCCAAGAGATATTTAGTGTCTGGGTCTAACGATGAACATATTAGAATATATGATCTACAGAAAAGGAAAGAATTAGGTACTCTTTTAGCGCATCAAGGTTCCATTACATCATTAAAATTTTCAAAGGGTGATGGAAGTACAAATAAATGGTTATTATCATCTGATGATGTTGGTAAGATAATTCTTTGGAGAGTGAAAGATTGGGAAAATTTTGGTACATTAAAGGGTCATACAAAGAGAATCAATGATATAGATATTCATCCATCATCAAGAATTGCTGTCAGTGTATCAGATGATCATTCAATTAGATTATGGAATTTAATGACTATAAAGAAAGCTGCTGTATTAAAATTAAGAAATTATAATCAAAATGGTCAATTTGTTAGATGGATTGGTGCTAATGGTAGTCATTTTGCTGTTGCGCTACTAAATAAAATCTTAATTTATTCTACAAATGATGCTAAAGTTCATTTTGAAATTGATATTGGTAAGAAAAATATTCAACATATGGAAAGGATAATTTTAACTGATGATGAATATATTTGTATTGGATTAAGTGACGGTAATATTCAATTTTATCCAGTGAAAGAACTAATTAAAGATGATGCCGATATAAAGGAACCCACTTATTCATTATTAGGCCATACTAATCGTGTGAAAGATTTCCAATTTTATCAAAATGGAAATGGTACATATTTAGTTAGTATTGGTTCAGATGGTAAGATTGTTGTCTGGGATATGTCCACTAGGGAACAAATTGCAGTTTACGATTGTGGTGAAAGGCTAAACTGTTTAACATTATGTGATGAATCAGTTGAAAAATATGAAACCATCAGGAAAAGACCTTTGGAAGATGTAGAACAAAGTGAAGCAGAAGTTAGTGATACAGAAGAATTGAAAAAGGTAATGTTTGGTGAGAAGAAAAAGAATAAGAAAAGAAAGAATAAAAACAAGAAGGAAAAAGTTTCAATTGAGTTAGAGTAATTCAATTGCAAGATAATTTGTAATCTTTGCTGTTTTCTGCCGTTTTTAAGCAGAAATATTTTATTGCTGTTATTTTATTAATACAAAAATGAAAAAAAAAATAGTGAATAAAATAAAAAATCTAAACAAAATTAAAAGCATAACATAATTTTTATATAAATATGATGTAAGATAAATAAATGTTTGAAAAATATTAGACATTTATTCCATGTTCTATTATTGCTGAAAAGCTTCTTTTTTTTATTATTATTTACAAAAAAGTATATAACATTTGATTATAATTTAGAAGATCTATGAACACGAGCACAATGTCTATTAAATAATCTTTCCGCTTTGACCCAAACAGGAGCTGTGTATCTTTCAGGTAATTGTAGTAAAGATGGTAATAAATCACGAGCGAAAAATTCCGATGCTTCTCTTGGTAGTAAAGATGGTAAATGATCTATAGATATGACAGATAATTTTGGACCCTTAGTAGTATTTACCGTTACAGTTGGTTTTTGGAACACTGTGGCAATATTATAAATTGGGATTGGATTATGTGGGTTAGTGGTATCAGCAGAAACGTCCACAACAGTTCTTAATCTTCTATTACTATTATTTAATAAATTCATATCGATAAATGGTGGAATTGGTTTAGATAAATAAATACAATTAATGAAGATATCAGCTTGTGCAATTTCTTGGAAGGGACCACCACGAGATGTTTCTTCGATGTCCCATTTCAATATATTCTCATCTGGTATACCAATCTTGTTTAATAGATCAATTGCACCAGAACCACATCTACCTTTGGCACCAATAATCAAGACTGTAGGTTTCTTGGCACCTTTCCGTATAGCATTATTATAATCTAATTTAACGTTATCAATTAATTTTTTCTCATTGGGGAATGGTTTTACACCGGCTAGATCTTCATCATCTGAATGTAATTGTTTAAATGCCCAATCTTTCACACCAAGTGCAGCACCAGCAAAACCGGCGTAAAATCCAAATGCAGCAACTCTTCTACCTTCATCGTTCTCTAAAAATTCTAAATCGTATAATAATCCATTACCGTTGATAAATCTAGTCAAAACATCTTTCCAACCATCCTGGTCTTTGTAACAGTGAGCAAACTGTATATGTTCGTGTACCAAAGGGAACCTATCCTCTTCTGGCATTTCTTTCAACCCAATGATGATTCTGTCACGAGGAGCATAGATCCACGAACCAGTGGGGACAATTTCAGCACCGACAGCTTTGTATTCAGAAGTATTGAAAGTGGATTGTGGTGATTCCTCCACGTAGATCTTAAAACCGTTCGAGATCAATTTTTTCACTATGGTTGGAGTTAAAGCTGCACGAGCCTCCATAGGTTTAGTTTCTGCTCTTAAATGTAAAATAACTTGAGATGACATGTTGGGTGTTCTTAGTGGGGTGGTGACAGTGGTGGTAGCGGTGGTGGTGGGGTGAGTTGGTGGGTATTTATACTTGCTTTGCTCGAGGCGATGAGTAATGTTTTGAAATTCCGCGGAATTTTGCACTGCGGTGTGACTCGTTTCCGTTGCGTTTTCCTTCCGTCCCTTTTTTGAATTTCCGTCTGGATTTTCTCTCTGTGGTTCCGTTCGAATTTCCGTGCGGCGGCTGTCGATCTTGGCACTTCAGGGTTTGTGTCGGTTTGCGGTGTCAAACCCTGAAGGGTCCGGTTGTTTAGGGGAGTGGCGTGTAGGGCTTTGATTCGGGGCTTGTTCTGTTGTATTTATACCGTGCAGTTTTCGATGTTGTTAGCCGCCGTTGCTTATTTGTTTGTCTCTTTGTGTGTCAACCGCTAATTGACACAAAAATTTATGATACTCACCAACTTCGTGCAATTCCTTTGCTGGATCGCGCTACCACGGTTACTGGAGGCAACACGTCCACAAGTGGTTCCTCTTTCCTTCACCAAGAAGTACGGTAACTCCGTACAGGATGCCCAACTAAACTGGCACCCGCAATTAAGGTTACATAAGAGACAAGATGGTTACGAACTCGTTGAATTGACTAATGAACAAAGTTTTTACTCAGTGGAACTAAGCATAGGTACTCCAAATCAAGAAGTCACGGTACTGGTGGACACTGGGTCTTCAGATTTGTGGGTCACTGGGTCAAACAACCCATATTGTATAAACAATTTCAACTCGAACCGAAATAATAATAATGGTGTAAGTGCCGATGATGCCATCGATTGTCAAGAATTCGGTGTCTTTAATGTCAATAGATCAGACACGTTTACCAGAAATCAATCTGCACCAGCTTTCCACATTTCTTATGGTGATACAACTTTTGCATCTGGTATTTGGGGTCAAGATGTCTTACATTTAGACGATCTAAATATAACTGGATTATCATTTGCAGTGGCGAACAGAACTAATTCATCTGTTGGTGTAATGGGGATAGGTTTCGCTGGTTTGGAAATGACTAATGTCGGTTCAGTGTCAAATAAACCTTACACTTATGATAATTTCCCTATGGTTTTGAAAAGATCAGGTGCAATCAAATCATTAACTTATTCTTTATATTTAAATAGACTAACTGAAGAACATGGATCAATTCTTTTCGGTGGTGTAGATCATTCAAAATATACGGGTACTTTACACACCATACCAATTATTAACACTTTATCCGGTAGTGGGTTTGATAAACCAATTCAATTCGATGTCACTTTACAAGGTATTGGTATATCTACAAGTAATTCAACATCACAAGATGACGAAAATCAAATAACTATTACGACAACAAAGATACCTGCTTTGTTAGATTCAGGTACTACTTTAACTTATTTACCACAAAATGTCTTGGAAGGAATTGCCAAAAACGTTGGTGCTCAATATAGTTCAAGAGTTGGATACTATATCGTACCGTGTGATGATGATGAAAATTCCACTAGTTTTGACAAATCCACTCATTTAGTGTTCGATTTCGGTGGATTCCACATTAATACAGATTTAAATGATTATTTAATAAGAATTTCAAGAACTTCTTGTATTATAGGTTTAGTTCCTTATGAATCGGATAAGATTATCTTAGGTGACACTTTCCTTTCACATGCTTATGTCGTTTATGATTTAGAAAATTATCAAATTGGGTTAGCTCAAGCAAAATTCAATGTGGATGATAATGACACTAACATAGAAATTATAAGTGGATCTGATGGTATACCAAGTGCAACTAAAGCTCCTGGTTATTCATCCACTTGGTCAAGCAATATGAGAAGTTCATCTCTAGGTAACATTTTCACTAATTTACCTTATGGTAATCGTATGTCTTCAGTTAATTCAGATGACTTGTCAATGGTAGTTACGACTGTTACAAGCGATGGTACTACTATTGTGAAAACTTCTTCCCAAAATACAGCAACTTCCACTTCCACTTCAACTTCAACTTCTACAAGCAACGCACGTGGTTCATCCAATGGTTCTTCAAAAGTTAACAACAATTTAAGAATTCATTTAATTTTTGTCACAGTTTTCATATTCTTATTACCACTATTAATAATATTCTAATATTCTCTTTTTTGAATTAACATTATTTTCGAGAATTAAATTCTTTTTTTTTTTTTTTTTTGATGTGCCCTTATTTTTTTTTCCAATAAGTATTGCAATTTCTTTCGATTTCAGAGTAAACAAAAACATTATACCACTAATTGATTGCTTTATTGAACTCCAAAAAAGAAAAAAAAAACTGGGAAAAATATTTTGCAAAATTTCCCAATGAAAATAAAATGGCTTTGAAAAAATTTATACTTTCTGATATTACATATTAATATATAATTATATTCTTTGAAAATAATACCTTTGAGTAATACGAGTCTTCAGGGTGTAAAATTTTATATTGTACTGACTAATGATCTTCTGGTCGCCAACCAATAATAAATAAAATTAAGTTATAGTTTGGATTGAGATTAGCTTTCCAAAGCGAATCATAGGTTTCTTGAAAGAAAAGATAGCACAACTGCAATAAGATAAAAGTAAACTCATCTAAGATACTGGTTTGATAATTGTTCACTAAATAGTTTGTAGAATATTTTTTCATTTCCTTTTTGTGTAATCTCAAAGCAAACTCTATCTATAAAAAAAAGCATTTCATTCCAATACTGCTAACCAATAAGACATTTGGTTGATCTACTTGTTGGTGAATCACTTGGGATATCAATAAGAGAGCTGTAGGTTGAAAAACATTACCTTTTTGTGTATAAGAATAGTAACTAAAATTTATTTTTTTAATTGGTTTCGTGGTCTAGTTGGTTATGGCATCTGCTTAACACGCAGAACGTCCCCAGTTCGATCCTGGGCGAAATCAATGTTTTTTAGTATTTTTAAATGTATTATACTGATTATAAGCCAAGGATAGTGTTGAAGGTCGTAGTTAATCAGGTGTAATATGATATGTGTATTCCATATGATACCTATACTGCTCTGTTACGTTATTATATTACGTAAGCTGATAACTACTTACTAATAGTACTGCGTAATCGTTAATACGCGTAAGAAAAAGTTTTCATATAAAACTTTCTCA
>PPXN03000084.1:0-36546 GCA_003708445.3 Grigorovia transvaalensis
TTTGGAGACGTCTTCTCAACAACAACAATCAATTCTGGAGTGGTAACACCATCAGATCCAACAATATCGGTAGTGTAGCTGACAGTGGTTGGAGAGGTCAAAGTACCAATAGTGGTAGTGGTAGTGGTTGTGGTAGTTGATTTCTTAAGTGGTGTTTTCTCGATATAAACAATTATTTCTGGAGTTGTAACGCCGTTTGCACCAATAGTTTCAGTAGTTGCAGTAGTTGTAGTAGGGGTGAAGAGTGTAGGAATTGTTGTGACTATGGTGGTCTCGAAAGTTTTCCGTGTAAGAATGAAATCAGATGGAAGAGTGGAAATACTACCAGTTTTATCTGGAGTCTTACTGGTAGAAGTGAATGTATTAGAAACAGTACTGTATTTAGGAGGAATAACACAAGCTGGGGCAGTACCACAGGGGATACAATTGCTTGGTCTACCGTTTGGATTAACTCCATTATAGATAAGACCTGCAGCACCATTTAGCCAACCATTTATTGAACTGATACCGTCTAAAAAGTCGCTGTTCAATTTGAAACCATTTGGATCATAACCAAGACCAACATCTAGCGTCATTTCCTGACCACCTAATCCAAGAAAGGCGTTTTTCTTAATATCAAGAATACCAGTCTTTGCATCGTATGAAACGGAAGTCGCACTGAAAGGAATTACCACCCCGTTCCCATTTGCAAGTCCTCTAATAACATATGTGTCTTTGGTTGGTGATGAAAAAAGGAATCTTGAACTTGCGGTTGACATGTAGAAAACTTGGCCAGTTGCATTTCTACTGAGAATAAACGTGGATTGAGCCCCTATATCTACACATCCGTTACCTTTCCAATCAACATTTTGCTGGACATCAAAATTAGAAAAGCAAATTGTACCAGTGTTGGTTATTGGATACTTCTCTCCTAGAGCAAAGGAAATGAAAGAAGCCTTGGATGCCATTGAAATACTCAACAAACCTGCGTTGACCCAAACTGGCGAAGTGATAAAGATGGTAGTAGATAAGGTGAAAGTATTAGCCTTCGATGCTATATACATATTACCTGTATTGTAAAAAATAGGACCGAAAAGCCTGAAATACATACCATACCCATTAATATCTAACGAATTCATAAAAGTACCTGAATTATAAAAACTTGAACCTGATACAAACGACACTGAGTTACCAATACCAAGGAAACCTGCCGTTTCTTGGCAACTCATCATTAAACCTTCGTTAACGACTTCATCATAAAAGAAATGAGTATCCCCGTCTTGTAGAATCAGACCAGCATCAGAATTGATGGTGGTGTCATACATCCAGGTTGACTGACTAATAACATTGTCACCAGTCCAAACTTTGGAGAGTGAAGTACGTAGTAATAGTATCCAAATTAAGAATACTTGAGTGAGATTTATTCGCGTTTTTTTGAATCTTAACATTTAAAATATTGAATTTTTTTGTATGGGAGATTTTTTTGTGAACAGAACAAAAAAGCAAGAAAAGAAGTTAACTAAGGAAAGCAAGAAACAAAGATAACAGAAACAGAGGGATTAAATATCTAAAAGATAATGAGATTTACTTGAATAGATGTATACATATAGTTGTCATATTTAAAAATTCGAGCCGTGGGTTTATATGTCTGTTTCGTAACGGTGTAACTCTGCATTGTTAAAAAGCTTCTGACCCCTTTTTGGTGGAAAGAATTCCAAATTTCTTATGCATAACACTCAAAAAGTGCTATAGAAGACACCAATTCCCAAAAAACTCTAAGTGTTTGATTAACGCTCAAATGTAAGGAAGAGAAAACATCGAAATCGGGTAAAAACAGTTGCGTCAGTTATCTTCAGTTAAGCTTTATTTTTCAAAAAAGAAAAAAAGAAAAGAATTAGGAGAAATATCATAAAAACCAATACCGATAAAGTTATAGCACTTACTGAGATAGAATGCGATATTACCTGTTGAATACAATAGATCGGCTTTCCCAGACAATAGTTCCTTAGCCCCTACATAATAGAAATAATATTGAACAATATGTGTGGAGAGCACATTTCCGAAATTTGTAAACCACCTGTTTTTTCAGCCCGAAATAGAAAACTTAAGATGCAGGGCCTGCAAATTGGGTACATCATTTCCCCCGAAATTAAATTAGATCACATTCATAATTTTTCAACTTTCCGTGAAAAACCAGTGGTATGCAGTTTTCCTTTCATTCCACCCCTCGCCATTTTCTCTGTCTTCCAGAGAACGGCCTGCACTGTTTGAAATAGACTCTACAGATTTCTCAAAACAGGGTCTTTTTTTTCAAACCAGATAAAACGCAAATTTTGATAATTGAAAATCCTCAACCTACCAAGATTTATAGAGCAAATTTTTCTTTATTTTTGTTTTATTCTCCCTTTTTCAGATATTCGAATTCAATCGAAAATAAACGCGTTGTACCACTTTAGGTTTAAATCAAGGACGCAAAGTAGTATCGTCGATAACTATTGGAGAATGAATGCTTACAGAGGAAGACTGATGGGCTTTTGTAAACAGTACATTATTAACCGAGGTATACGCTTTCCTCTTAACATTGCATTCAAGAACTTATTCGAACGCGCGTCACGCAATTAATTCAATACACTTCTTATATTTCATTGACACACAAGCATTTTATTTGATGAAATGGAACGTACTCACTACGTCGTACTGTTGAATCGGAATTCGGTGGTTCAATTGTTATTTTCCTCTAAAGTAAAGAGGTTTTTCTCCGGGGAAAGAAAGGTAGTTTCCCGAATAGGTAGCACCCCGTTTCGCATGCATCTCAAAACGGTAATCCCAATTTCGAGACAATTTGGAGACGGGAATCAACGGACTCTGCTAATCTACATCAAATATTTCCTTTTTTGTCACTTACAATTTGTAGTTACCAATTAGAATTTGCCAAATACCCAATTTTCTCGGATCCAAAAGATGAAATTTTTTGTTGACCTGAAAAATAACTATTATTATTTTTTGGGTGGACATTTTCTGTTAGGTGTAACCCTTTTTGATTATTTTTATCCTTGTATTCAGCTAGGGTTTTTTTGTATTAATCATTTCGTGAC
Source organism: Grigorovia transvaalensis (assembly GCA_003708445.3). Taxonomy (NCBI): domain Eukaryota; kingdom Fungi; phylum Ascomycota; class Saccharomycetes; order Saccharomycetales; family Saccharomycetaceae; genus Grigorovia; species Grigorovia transvaalensis. The sequence continues at coordinate 3,075 of PPXN03000084.1, forward strand.
AAATAAAAGTTTGTATTAGTGGAGTTACACTACCTAAGTTAAATGCACACAATTTGTATACATACCAGCATTTGTCTTGTTTTGTAAGTGCCATATCTTTTTTTGTTGCTCCTATTGATTCTGAAGAAGGACTTATTATACACAAACAGCAGCGGAAAATACTAGTTAGGTATTTTTGGTTTTTCAAATTGTTGCTCTTTATATATTCACTAAGAAAAAAGTTCAAATAAACAAATTTACAAATAGATATAAAAACAAAATAAGAAAGTCTTAAAATATCTTAAACCTAGGGTATTTTTATCCCTGTAACATCTGTTCATGTTGGGCAAACGTTCTCATCGCTTGTCTTATGATTGACAAATGAGGTAGCAGAAGGGGATACAGTGGATAAAGCAGTAATATTAGGTTAAGGTGTTGGAGTAGAGGCAGATAATGGATAAAGAATTGATGGTTGAGGGATATATGAGTACATGTGTGGTTCAAAGTAAGTGAATTCACCTCAATACGAAACAGCAGGAAAACCTGAAATTGGAGGAAGAAACTGGCTGCTAGGGTGATGGTGCAAGCACCAGAAAGCTGGAATGTGGTATCATGAACTTGGGCAGTGGACGCGTTTCAATTTTGAAGTAGACCCTTAACTGTAGTAGATGGGTTGTGGATGGTATTTACATCCTCAACTTTTCAATGAAGGTGCTAGAGCCAGTGTTCTCTATATTAATAGGTTTTTTAACAGAAGAATTAGTATGGGAAAATATGTTTGCTGGAATTATAGTCATAATTCGGTATTTTTTCATGAAATCATTGTTTTTCATATTTTCATGTTAAAGAAAATACTAGGATTTTCAATTTATATATTTTATATACCACTTTTTTAGTACAATAGCCGTTATTTATTGTTTAGAGATGAGCTATCTGTCCTGGGAAAACCAACAAAAATCAATTTGAATAAATAGCACATCACAACATGTACAAAATCCACATGTTGGGGTTACTCAGCTGGAATGGGAAATGATTTATCAAACTCTTCAAGAAAATGTTTCCAAATTAAAAGGAGCAGGCCTTTTGTCACGCTATTTATAGCATTAAATTTAGTTTAGAATTAAAGGAAAATCTGAATTTATATTCCATAAAATTTAGGTCCATAGCTAATGACTGAACATTGCATATTTATTTTATCTAATTATTTATGTTAACTAGAATCAAAAACTTCATGACAGATTAGTGGACGCTCTAAATATCTTTTTTGATATTACTCAAATTCTTCTACATATTTCATTATCTGTGAGAGAGTATTGAAAAAAAGCGAGCTACTAGCAAGTATAATCAGCTAGAGTTTATAATTGAGAACTTGCTTTTTGGATCATAGTATTCATTATTCAGCAAGACACTTTTATAATCTTATAATTCGTTTGAACGTTATTATTAAAATATATGATGTGCGGCGATCACTGAAAGCAGAACTTTATGAAGGGATAACTGAAAGCAAAAACCAATATTGTATAATTTCTATTAGAATTTAGAAGTTTCATATCTCAACTATCTACATTAATGTAGCAGTAATAGACAAGAAAGTACTTATTCTGGTATTGCCATTAAGATTTAACAACTCATTTGAATGTAGAAACCTAGTTGAGTTTAAAAAATGTTCCATCAGCAACACTATGATCACCTTTTAATTATGGCATAATTTTCTGAAAAAGATTTCAATTGACCAGCATTTGCAACTGAAATATTAGTGTCCACAGTTGACTTCGTTAATGTTCCTTGAAATCAACATACTCTACAATATAAAACTGTTTCGCTATCTGCCAAGATTAATTTTACTTACAAAAGAAGCAAAATAAGATAGAAGTGAAAGCCCTCACTATATAATTTGGGTGCTAGTGGGGTAATTGACAATTTTCCTGGTAGAGAATAAATAAGACGTATAAATTAAGAGTGATTATTACTTTTTCATTTCTGAATTTTGCTTGTTATACCTATCAATGAAATCTATGAAGATAAGCAAAAATGTAAGTTGCAGCCCACAATGACGATCTAAATCTAAAACTAAATAACATGCATTGAAAATATTTAGATCATGAAACCAAGTATGATAATAAGATAATAATCAAAAGTTTACAAATATCCACTTTGTTCCCCACATTGTCCACAGACGCAAACATCCAATTTTGTAACTGTAAACATGAGTAATCCAGAAACTTTCGAACTATCATCCTTGCCTTCCATTACTGGAAGGCAAGGTGATGGTGATAATCAAAATAACGCTGATGAAGAAAACCGCTACAACACCATTTTTGGTAATGTCACCAATTTGGCCACCTATATAAGTCAACAACAGGTTGGCAGTAGCGACTTCTCATTTTTAAATTGGATTATCAAATTTATAAACTTCATGGATTTTTACCTTCTAATAAATTGGTAAATCGCTTCCACATTTCTGCCTGCACTTACTTCCATATCGATTAAGTTATTTGATTATCCAGTGTCTGCAACAGATAACACCATTTATTTTCTTGCCTTTGCTTACTGTGCTTCATTTGCTCTCTGAAAGGGTTATGATATTCATCTGATAAAGCACACGGAGCCGGTATCAAGTTACTTAACGGTGTTGAAGGATGTAGAATATTGTTTCCGATCTTTCTGTTTTTTGTTGCCATGACAGGCGTAGTAATAGACGGATCAATCAGGGGCACCTGGGACTATGGTACATTAATAAGTGATTCCCTTTCTGTTTGTTGCTTGACTGGTAGCTTTGTAATAATGTTACATATTGTTCCTGGTGATAATGTAAGATTCTTCCATATCGTACAGGGGTATCAGGCTCGAAGTAACCAAAATGAAAATCCTGGCATCAATATTATGTTGCATTGGACTTTAATCACTGTTTGGTCTGGCGAGATTGCAATAGTTTGGTTCCTTTTTATATGGAGTATGAAGATGTCATTCGCTATTAAATGCGTAATTTTGGTTTTTAGCTTTCTGATCCCAATCGCTTTTTTATTATTTATATCTGAAAACTGGTTCACGGTTTATGTTATTATTACAAGTATATCAATTATTCCTTTTTTCATACATTTTGGTGTAATAGTTATTTCAAAAGGCAAAATTTCTTTACCTTCCTATTTACAGAACTATTCAGTTTTGAAATATGTTTTCCTTTAACAACAAATATCAACATCACGCAAATTATTTCAAATAATACTATTGATCAAACTATTTTCAATACTACAAGTCTCATGAGTACAGGTTTTGTTGACATGTATGAAACGGGTCCTACATAAGTATTCCTATTTCATTTACAATATTACACAACGTACTAATCAATTTCAATTTGCATTAGTCAGGAATTGGGTTGGGAATGAAGCTTCTCACTTTCAATCACTTCTGTGCCATTTTAGAAATTAAAAAAAATGTAGCATATATATAAATCATTTCTATTTCTTAAAACACCAAGAAGAGCTAGTAGCAAACTGCTAAGTACCATTTCTCATGATTTTCTTTTCTCTTTGGGAACCAATCTTGTTTCTTTTTAAATGTAAATATTTATTTGAAAATACTGTAATCTTCTCTTCTTAACCATGGTCTTATAATGGGACGTGGTTGATAATTGAGAAAATCCCTAGCATATTGGTTAATAGTGTAAGGATTATACTTAGTAAAGGCCAACACATCCAAAAACACCACAAAGAATAATAGAGTGGGCATCACAAGAAGAAATTCTATAGGAAGCCAAAGTTTGTAAACGAGCATCATTTGAAATATCCAAAAAGAGCCTGGAACAGCGCATGATAATAGAAAATTGACACCAATATAATGACTTATCACAACGATATGATATATTTTTGTTCTTCCATTATTTGAAGATTCTAAAATTGAGGAACGTCCATTGTACCTAAGAATATTTGATGTGAACTTCAAAAAATGCATTAGTTGCAAGAAAAAAAGTGAAAATGAATAGCAAAAATGCTTGATATCTTAAGCTGGTCCCACAAATACAGAAACTAACGCATATATAGTTGCTGTTATAGAAAATGTAACAAAAAGAATTCTGGAAACAAACAAATCCTTTATCAGATCAATGCTGTTATTGCTTAAATGATAATAATTTCCGACAATCAAGTCATCTTCAACAACAATAGATCCTTTTTCTTCCACTGTATGCTGCATGTGGAGGAGATAATTTAAAGTTGACAATATGCTTCTATGCTTAAGTTAACACTAGAGCGATGGGGTAGTCATTTGTTAATTGTAATATGGTGGAAGCTAAAAAAATACTATTTCAAATAAGAAGGGACTTGCATAGAACGTGAATAAAAATGAGGGCTTTACGGGTTTTCCCAAAATTTCTTTCTTTCTACTTTAAAACTTTAGGGTTGGAGGTAGGGTACATTTTGATATTATCAAACCTGAACCATGACCTATTTCATTTTCTTGCTTTATACAATAATAAGCTGTGAGTAGATATGTTTTAAAAAGGCCAAAAAATAAACGTGGTAGGGTTAAATATTTATTGCGCTCTGTTCTTATCTCCTGTTGTTGCATTGAGTTCAAAAAAATTATGTGCTTTCCAAGTAAAAAGTGAGAAGGTTTCTGCAAAAAGCATTTATTTAACTTTTCTCACCTCTCACAGAACACCTTTCCCAAAGCTGAAGCTAATTGGAGGACAGCAGACAAATATGTTTGAATACCTTATTCCAAGAAATGCAAGAATAACTTTATTGCATTACTACCAAATTAGATACAAATTCAAGCATTGTTTTTTAAAGCATAATCTCTGATACTACTAAGGCTACTGTTTGTTTTCTTTGTTCAAAAATACAGTAAGATTTATATGTAAAATATTGGGCCTAAAAATTCAATTAAGCTAAACTTATCAACATCAAATTGAATACTCAGATAAGTTTCTGCTTCCCTAGGGAATGATTTCGGAATGCAATTTCAAACTCATAATGTTTAGAATTATATGAAAGCATTTGAGTTTTCAATTGCTGAGGAAGTAGGAAAGTGTTTTTTATTCAAGTTTCCTCCTTCTAGAACGGTTGGGAGTTTTAGTGAGTTCAAATAGCAACTGCAATAAATTAAGAATTACTTCAGTCTCAGAGTAGACCATTTCTCTTCCACCAATCTGTTCTAATAGACTAAAAACAACAATCATTATCCTGTTAGTGAACCAAGAAAACAGAGCATTGAAGTAACAGCCTTCTCTAAGTAATTCAAAACTAAATAGGCAAGTGCCAAGAATTTGACCAGATTTACAAAGAAAGAGTTCTTGTACTGTCTTTGGATTTGGAATATCTGTAACATAACTCTTTTAGGATGCGAAACCAATACTATGTTTTTCAATTCCTCTTTCTTTTGCCAATATATCTACCGCTAGTTCAGATATTATTTATAATAATAAGATCACCTTCAAAAAGCTATCCTATGAGAGATCATGGAAAATGTTGGGTTCTCTAGAAGATTTCTTCAAGAAGTAAAATACGTGCTATATCAAAGGAAAATAACCTTTTTTCCTTCGCTTTAAACCAAAAGTGCACTTCCATCTTTTCGACATTGTAAACAATTTGGTGTCAGCAAAGGCATCGAAGTGCCCAACAAAAACATTACAAATATCATGATTATTTTCAACCAAGAAGCCAGTCTTTTGTAGTTTAAAAAAGGTGGTTGTCATTGACGATTCATATGGCACAGTAGCAAAGTGAAGATATGTGGAAAGGAATTTCTTTTTTAAAGCAATCAGTAAATATTTAAGGTCAGAGACTTTACAAATGTTGTTTCAACTTCCACTTTTTAAAAGCTCTGCAGCTGAAATTGTACCACCAACAGTGAATGCAATTTAATTTCGATTTTTAAAATCAAATTTAGCTTCGACTTTTAAATTGATAGGATCAAACAATAAGTTTTTACCGATTGCATTGCAGTATTGCGTCAGCAATATGATTTTTAAAACCCCTACTGCATTTTGTAAGAACCTCACTTTGAATATATTATTTTTTCTATTGAAAACGAAATGCTTTTCTACATGTCCATTTTGTTACATAAAATAAGAATCTTTAGTCAAGTACCATCATAAGCTGGAAATATACTTTGTTGTCCTGTAATCAAACAGGTATGACAATTGAATGACACATTTTCAAACGGTGAATTATTAAGGATATGAATGTTTTTTTTTGGTTAGTTTGGTTCTTCTAGCAAATTTGTATTATCCATTTTTTAAGCTAAATAATATTCTTAATTTTACTTGCAATTATGCCTGTATAGAAACCTATCTTTCATTAGTAGAAATCGTTTTCGATATTCGATGCTTTGTAAGATCTTTTTAGAAAATGAGTGCTCATGCAGCTTGTTTTATACGTCCAATTATAGCTGCTAGATTATATGCCTGCCATCCATTTTAAGAAGTCAAGGAGTATTAATACTGCCATCTTTATCTCAATAATGTTCTATAAGTTGAATCAATCTTTGGCTTTTAATATTGCTTACGAATCTGAGTGAAAAACCTTAGTGACAGTGCTTTTACTGCTAGTGATTGTATAATTTTTACTCAGTATGCAGAATCCAAAAAATCATTCGAAGTTTTATCTATTATCTTACTTCGGTATTTCTACAATACATTTAAGAGATACCTTGTAACTAGATATTTTAATGTCTTTTATAGAAGCACTACAGTACATGCCATTTTGCTAATTGAATTACAAGATGCTATTATGTAACAACATGTTAAAACTTTGCCTATGCTTTATGATTAAAGAGTTTATGTTATTTAACATTCTTTGAATAAGTCTGAGATTTTATGTGCTTATTGAACTGTTTCAAAGCTAGATGTTCTTTTGGCCATTAGCTTAAAGCTTTCTCATTTTTTGAAAGAATTCTGGAAATTTGAGAGTAAAATTTATATTTACCTTCTTCAAATTACAGAACATTTTGATGGTATTTTGGTTTGCATGAGATTAAAAAGATTAGACAAAATTTTGATGGAATCAAACAAATAATAGTATACTCTACTTTCCATGAAACTAAAAAAGACATTTATTACATTTATTACATGCCCTTATTTGCTAACCTTTTCCATTTCCCTGGAAAATATGTGGTATGCCATGGGCCAAGTCTTTTTGTTCTTCACTATGTATTGAACCAAATGCTGATGAGAATTACTTTAGTAGAAATACGCCTAATGGTCCAATAGATGTTGATGATATTTCATTCATAAAAGCAACTATGCTAAAGGTTTGCAATTCTCCTAACTTCTCTTTTAAAATGGAATAGCTTCAACGTTTATAGTTCGATCTGGCATACTTCTAATGTAATAATTACCACCTTGTTTTTCTCCAAGCAATGTAAAGGATTAGAATACTTCACCCAGTTCTAGCCACATGTCTCTTGGGACGAATTGAAAAGGCTAAGAAGAGTAGAATTGTAAGACTATTTTTTTGGTATCATAAAAAGTAACAATAACTACGAACGGTTAACGTGCATCGAAAATCTTTCTAATCTTAAAGCGATGGTTTCCACGTCTAATGAAGAATTGAAGTCTGCAACGATAGAATAAGCAGAAAGAATTTTAAACTTACTCAAAAAATATTTCCATATATCAACGTATATAATAAGTCGTGGCTAATGCTGAAAAGTGTACCTCTGAAATAATTGATAACGTCACAAGAGGTATCAAATTTGTCCCACGATTACGTTGTCATTCAGTTTAGTAAAGATCATTTCCTTAAAAGGAAATGCTAAAAAACATGATTACCGTAAGTCTGAGTAGAGCTCTCCATTAGCAATTCATTATATTTTTCTTTATTTCAGACTGGGTTACTTCTAGAGATTAGAGTTGGTGTGTTTTGATATATATAGAAGTATATAATAAGTCGTAGTTAGACTTCAGAGGAGACCTTTATTGCTTTCATATCATCATAAGACACATCAGATTGGTGCTACCATCATGTTAGATTTCGATTGAGTAAACATCATTTCCTTAAACGGAAATGGTAAAAAAAAATAGACGGTTTTTTATTTTGCATTTTTGGAAAACGTGAAAAATTCTCATTTCTTTCAATTTTAACAGCACTTTTTAAAAACCACGCCGTAATTTATGTGTTAAAGATCAGTTATCAGACTTGGGAAAGCCAGCAAAACTGTCTTCAGATATGTGTACCATGATGATAAAGCATAAAACACGATTTAAGTATGTGTTCAAATTCATACCGTAAGTAAATTACTCTATATGCGACAATATCATTTATACATTTGTAAACGTTCAACCATCGAGATCTAATAGCAATTCTGTACAGTTTACTTAATTGGCAATCTGATTTTTTATTTAAGAGGAATACCTCTTGATATATTCAAAATGGACCTTCGAATTTTGAACTTCAAAAGATATCACTTAGTAGGAAAAGAACTTTGAGGATGGCTGACTCAAATGCCCTAGAAAGCAGCGACTTGCCACTTCAAATAAACTTTCCAGTCAACTTCTTTCAACAACAAAGATGTTTTGTAACAGTTCATCAGAAACCAACGATTCATCAGAATCCAACCGCTTCTTAGCGTTCTTTTTTTTGGAAATAGATAACTAGTGGATGTTGTTTCATAAACCAATTAGCAAGAACGATAGCGAAAGCAATAATATTTTTACCTTTATGAGGGACAAACGTACACACATCCTGTGGGAAAACTCTGGCCTTTACAGGCCTTGTGATCGCCACACCATCGCTGGACATGTTTTCATCAAACTTTCGAATATAGAACAACCAAATCATAACACAAACAATTTGGAAATGATCCTTGGGCTCCAAACATTCAGCGGCTTTACCCTTATTATAAATATCAGTATAGCTACTCTGCCATCCTGCTAAATGTTTCAAAACATCTCTACTCAGATCAGAAAAGAAGCCTTCCTCTGCTTCTAATAGTGCTACACCACGTGATCTATCATAGAGAATGTTACCAATGAAACCGCTAATATCTTTATAAACACCCTTCACAATAGTAATATCTTTTTTGAAGAAAAGAGAGAATAAAATAATATCCTTATCAATAATGAAATTAAGATATTTCATAAATTCACGCTTTAAATCAAAATTTCCCATTGATGGCAATACGTTAATTCTCAAAAGAGAATCCAATTTAACATTTACATTTTGGCACCATGCCGCAATACCACTGATATTCTTTTACCATTTCAATAAAAACTCATAACCACCATTTGTCTCTAAAAAGTTCAACTCATTTAAGAAAATGTTATTTGAATAGAGCAACATGACTAGTAAAATTTCACTAATTAAATTAGCGGCATGATTGCCTTCTGAACAACACTGCGATCCTGGATGATCATGCATCAAACAAAGTTTGCATGGATTGTTGGAAAGCTCCAAATCAAACAGTAAGACCTGTCTTGTATTTAGAGCGCAACATGCACTTTGTAAAAATACCACTTTAGAAGCAGCAATAGCATTAATACAACTTTTTAAAAGTGCTATTATCAGGATTTACTAACAATTTTTGCAGTTTATTCGAACGGGAATCTGATTCAATTCGGTGTTCGGAATCAGATAAAAGAGGAAGACCTCTTTCTTTTTTCAAAATGGATTTCAAAGATTGAATATCGGATGGAATTGTAGCAACAGAGCAACTCCCAGAGTGGTTAACCTGAATGTCATAGAAACCAGCAATCTGGCATCTTAAACAGTTTTTCCAGTTAATATCTTTCAACCACGAAGAAGTTTCATTAACACCAAAACATGGACTCACCCACTTATCAGTGACCAAGTTCAAAACATAACCTGTTTACGGATCCTGCCAAGCATTTGTAAGTATTCTATGCATGCTGTGGTGAAGTCCACAATATTGCCTTTTAACAACACAACGTACCGTAATGATTCCATTACAAAGCGACTTTCACCCAGAGGAGAAACCAGCAAGAATTGTTGACATTGAAACATAATTTACAACTGCAGAATCAACTGGCCCAATCTATTGAAGATTGGTTCGAATTGACACGGGATGCAAACTTTTCCCAATGGGAATTGGTTGCAGTGGAATGCTTATTTTATGCTAATCTCTATATTCAACTCCCTTTACCCTCGGGCGAATTGGTCAAGAAACTGCTTACTGAACGTTTCCCAAATTGGCCATACCAAGCTTGTATCGACAAGTATTACATTATATAAAAAAAAATGTAATAAAGATTTAGTAATGATCCAGCTTAGTATTTTATCCGGAATGATTGAGAGATAAAGCAATATGTTTCGTGTCGAGTTCACGTGGTAAAGTATCTGAAGTATACGACGATAGTGTCAACGCTATATATGAATTATGTCTCAAGGATATAACAAATTAAGAAATAATAATAATAAAAAAAAAGGGCTCATCATAAATTCTTTAAAAAAGAAAAACATTTCGGAGAACGAATGGAATTAATCAAAGAAAAAAAGGTTGAAAATTCATCAAATGAACAGTATAGTTAGACTTCCTTCGTTTTTAGCATGAATATGTGATATTACTTTGGTTAGGGAACATTGTAGTAAATACCACAATATACTTCTAACTGTTTTCTTATTTCTCCAGTACGTTGTTTAGATTATGCGGCTAGAGGCTAATCAAGCCAACATGATTAAGAAATACAAACTTACTTAGCATGATTGTTTTGGACTCTTAATTAATCTTATATTTCAATATCTTCAAAAGTATTACTGAATTTGAAATTTAGTTCGATCAAAGGGTGTATTTTTTCATTAAGATATGTAAATCTCTTTAGTTTTTTGCTCAAAAGCAATAAGTTCAGTGACAGCATAGTTACGCATTGGTAAATTGAAGAAAATATTATTAAACTTAAAAAATATAGTTCTCTCTTGTATAATAGAAACTGCAAATACATATGTAAATGCTACCCATAGTTATTCAATCTTTGAATATCAAAAACATTATCCCATCAACTTTTATTGACTAAACAAACCTTTAACATTCATTTTCATTTGAAAGAACTTTTGCATGTGGTTCATCTCTAAAAAAATCTTGCATAGATCCATCTAGTCTCTTACTTACTCTACATACAAACGCCATAACAGCAGCAAAACTGGAGAAAAAGGATCCTATAAAGAAAGCCTCTAACGGGAACCAGAAGGAATATGCAAAGCATCCAGCAAGCATTGTAGGTACAGACATAGTTCCAAAGCTTAATAGTACATTAATCCCGATATACTTACTAAGAAAATGGACCACTCGATTATAAGTTTTCGTCTTGCCTTTATTCTCCGTTTCCAAGAAACTAATTGGTTCATCATTAAATGAACAAAGTGTTGCTAGCATTTTCAAAATAGCAGAAAATTGGAAGAAGAACAAAATAAACAAACGTACAAAATCTGATAATTGTGGTGGCATCCTCCAAAAGGCACAAACTAGATTCCATTGATTTTAGAAACGAGAAAATCGTTCAAGATATTAAGAAGTGTATCAGTATCAAATACATGCTGTTCCAAAACATGCTTATCTGGTAATGTTTCTGACTGTTTCATGACTCTAGGTTCTTTCAGAGAGAAGTAAGAATTACTCAGAAAAAAAGTCAAGTTTTTGAATTTTATTTTTCGGTAAAACGTGGACGGCTCTTAAGTAAGTATCGAAATTTACCAGTATCAACCGCAATTACTGTGTCGGCGGAATTACCACAATATCCGCGGAGTTATCCATTCACACAAAATGAAAACTTGGATGAATTTAAATTGGAGCTCCCAAAAGCTTGAATTATTTGGTTCAGTACCTATACCATACTCAGTAGGAGGTTCCCATTTTTCTTCTACTAAATAAGGTTGTTATTCAAGATTAAGCCGGAAGCTTATATTTTTCTGTAAGATTATATGTTCCATTATTTGAAATTCAATCGACATGGAAACATGATTGATGAAAATCTACTAAATTATGATGAACTCACAAAGTCCAGTAATATCACCTAGATGAGCCAGGCAAAAAGTTTTGCTAACAAGATGTCGATGGATCATTAATATCTTTAACACTACTCTCAAAAAGTAATTTAGCCAATGCTCTAAAACTGATAGAGGTTTCCTAATTACTCATATTATCGTATTACTTTGTATATATATAATGGACATATATAGGGTAATCTCCCTAAAGGGGACCCGTACCCGACTCCGCCGGGTCCCGGGAAATTAAGTAAATATACATTATTAGGTATATATAGGTTCTATATACTATATAATATAATAATTTAGGGGATAGATAAATTTATGTATCATATTTATCGTATGAAGTATAATTTCTATCGTTTCTGTCATGTCGAGTTGAATGTAATGATTATTAAAAGACAATTTGAAGAGATCAATGTCATCATGATTGATGGTGGTTGTAAATACAAACCAAGAGCTGAAGAGGATAATTACAAAGAAAAGAAGGATTGCATGTAAGAACAAATTTGTTTAAAAAAAAAAACAATGATATTAGTGTTTCAATTGAAATTTTATTCCTATTCAAGCCGGACTTTGTCACTTCAATGTTGTATATAATGGACTTCGGATTTCAATTTGGATTTGGATTTGAATTTTGGATTTGGAAGTCAAGGTGGGAACCGCAGCAGCAGTTTTGCTATGGATGAAAAGAGATTTGAAAATTGCTTTGCTAGGGCTGGCTATTGCTGTAATAGAAGTTTAACTACCACAGAGTGGACTACTTATTGTAGAATTCGTTACAAGTACCTATCTGAACCTTTATCGATATTCTCGTAATATGAATCTGAATGATTGCAACCTTCGTTATTTTTACTATAATCTTATGAAGTAGTAGAATAAATAAGTTTTTGATGAGTTTGATGTATAGAATGATTCAGAAAATACTGTTCTAAGATTGCTATCTGTCGGATCACCAGCATATTAAGAACTACTACAATTGCAAATACCACGCATCCGTTCTGTGAGGTAAAACAGTTGCCATGTAGTTACTGATATTCTTTTTTTGCAGGAGTTTGTTTATTTATCCCGACAATATTGTCTAGCACATCGTTTAAACCATACTATTGGAATGCGATTATAGTCATAACCAACCCAAGCGCTCTATTTTATGCTCATATCTCATTGCAGCGTTGTTTTTATTTTACGTTCCAGATTCAAGAGCTGCTTTCCATGAATTCAGTTATCCGTTTTTCACATATTATACTTCTAATTAGGAGATACTCTTTTTGACTTATCGAAAGAAAAAATTACCAAGAACCATGGAGGAAAAGATGGTATAATAAAAGTTGACTTATTCAAGAAACCAAGATAAACATGTAGGAATTATGAGAGAGATATAATGTTTTATTTAATATCCCAGTGAATTTTTTAGTCTCTTCCAAAAGAGTAATCTGAAGTTGACTGAATTGACAATAAACTTGATTTTCTTTTACATATATCAATATATTTTTAAATTTGCTTGATATTTACTAAGTTTCAGTAAAACATATCTCATATTCCAGAATATAGCTGACCGAGCGATAAACTCAAGTTACATTATTTGTCCGATGATAACATTAATTTGTAATTCTGTTTCTTTAGCAGCTATGCCGTCGCAGTAGCATAAAAGGCTTATATTTCAGTTGAAACAAATTCACTGTCTCGGAAATCATCTCGTACCTCTGAACATTTCAAGTTCTAAATCACTGACATCATGTATATTGGACGAGCTAAATGTTGAAAAGTTTCATAAAAGCCAACTGAAATTTTGAAGAATTTTTTCATTTTCATTACTTATTATTCAACGATCAACAGCAACATAAATAATAATCAACCAGGACAATATCTACAGAGTTGAAGCCAGAGTTGCTATCGTTAAGGGTTGGATGGTTGTTACAAGTGAGAAAGATAATCTCACGAATTAGGGCAAGATGCATTATATCAACGTTCACCTTGAAAAATAATAATTAGATTATTTGAAAGACTTGACAAATATCGATGCATCAACTAATTTTATCATTGAATTCGAGTCTGAGCCTTCTAAAGCTGTTTCAAAGACTGAATAAGCCGAATTTCAATGAGAGCTATAACCCTTTCTTCATCAGAACAGTTAAGATCTTTAAGGTATTCACATTGACATTGAACGGATCGATTCGGGAAAAGCTGTAGATGATTTCTTTGAAAAGAAAATTTTGTAACCAATGCATCTGACAGCTTTATGCTTTACTGATTTGAAAGATGTTGCGATATTTGATATAGTGTCTAAAAATTAAATATAATAATGTAAAAAAAAACCGGTAAATGAGTGTGGCGTAACTTGGTATAAAGATACACATTGTGAATTTTTGATTTTCTGCATTATTATGAAAATTCTGACCTAAACCATTTAGTTAGGCTAAACCCTCGGTCTTTTATTTACCGTTTCCAAATTCGTATTTTGTAGAGTCTTAGTTCTAAAATTTTTTTGCAACAAAAGAAAGGTTTGCGAAAACTTTATCCATGATGCCGGTTTGCTTAATAAGTCAATAGAGTGTAAAGTTTATATTATAAACTGTTTGACAAGATTCAGTACCTCAACAAGAGACATAAGCTATAAAAGTCAAGTTGGTTCTACTATTTCACATCAAACATATCAGTAAAAGAGAAAACTCCAATTATAGCTACAATGAGCATTTTGAGCATAAGGAAAGTTTTTTACATTTTAGTTAGTTATGTCGCATTCTCTATATTACGGCGTCTATTCAAAAAAACCTATCTATTTACAATAGGCCGTGTTCACTGCAGTCTTGCTATGGGCCACTCCACTACTTGGAAAGGTGCAGCGATAACATTATGCGCGATGTATCCTACCTCCACTGTTTGTTGGGCTTCTTTGGTGATTGCGGCATTTTCTGATGGACAGAGCACATGAAATAACTTGATGAGTGAATTTTGTTCTATTTTTGTCTTTGAAACAAAAAACAAATGATACGGCAGACAAAAACATTTCATAATAATATCGAATAACTTCGATGGGAATATGTAGATATTCAAATACTGACATAATGTTAAAGTAATTATTTAATTATACCACCATATAATGTATATTAAATAATTACTTCCATCTCTTATTGATTTATTCTACAGTATGAGTTAAAGAAAACTGATCACCAGTTGTGGAAGCACTATTTCTGTCGTACGATACGACTTGTGTGCTGGCAATTACCTAAAGGAAAAAAAAAGAAAGAGGAAAAAGAAAAAAACCAACCATCTATTTAGAGTTCTTGAAACTAGAGCTGTTAAGATTCTCGGAATTCCCATATTTTTCTTTGAGAATATTACATGCTTTTACTGGGGCGGCCGATTCATGAGTCTTATATATTTTTCTTCAATTCAAGATCCACATGGATGTAATAATGAAAATATAAAAAGTGGTTTACAATTGCTCACATCATACTTAACTTTATCAACAATATCGGTCTAAAATAGAGAGAATAATGTGTTCAGATCTAGAAATTGGAAACCTATAAGGGATACCAACATTAGTTGGATCTAATGTACAATCAATCACCACTAGGGTCTGGCTATCAACGATGGGTGTATTCTGAAAGTAACCTTCTAATCCTTTGGAAGAACAGCTAGTAATATTAAGGGTTAATAATATTAGTACTTAAGGAAATATTAAGTATTTGATACTTATATAAAGTTTTGTACAATAAAAGAAAAACAGTATCTTGTAGCAGTCTTCAAAAATACTACATCACCGGCGAATAAGTTTGAGGATAAAGTAAAGATACATCTCAACTGCTCAAATTGCTTTCATGTATCATAAGAACGAAGATGAGGAGCTTTCTCTTGGTAAAAAATAATCTTATTTGTTCGAGAGTTTAAAAATTTCAAAGACTTTAGCCACCCCATCCAAATTGCCGAGACTAAGCATAGGCTACATTGAACGTTTGGCATTATCATAGTTACTCTACACTTTTTCTAGTTTTGTAAATCATTTAATGAAGAAATTTGGTTAATCAAAACTGGTATTTCACCTTATGTCAGTAGTTCTTGAAAATTGTTTCCAAACCACCTTATTAACCTTACTGTTTTCTTGTCTCTCAAGTATTAGAAAGTGCAGATAGCTTCTTCAAAATGAAAGAACTCCCTGCTGTGTTTTCGGCTTTTTCAAAGGTTTTTTGAGATACCTATTAATTCTCTGAGCTGTGCAATGATCTGGTCGCAAAAAATACTAAAATTAACTGCTTACTCCTTTGAATCCCATAAGGTTGTACTAATATTACTTACTTCATCAATACGGGGATTTACTCTTATATGTGAGCAGCCAATTTCGTAGTCTTATTTTTTATTTGTGTAATTAGTATCTTGCGTTGCAATAACTACGCTGACTGTTTTTTAGGTGAACTTTTCAATAGCTCCATTGTAAAGTTCAATTGCATTCAATGATGATGTTTAGGGCCTGCAATCATCATATACAATAGGAAAAATATGCTGGTTCGATTTCGATATTTTACGCTACTTAATGTATCGCCACTAATTCCTCTCAAAGATAGCTCATGTTTCCCAAAAAGAGATCATCTTTTTGAAAGTATATTATTAATTCATAATTGAAACCATTTGTGTTTTCTTGCGACTAGGAGTTGTTTGTTCTGAGAAGAGTTTTAAATTCACAATGATATCACCAAGTAAAAAAAATCATGAGTGAAGACTTATCAAAAGATAAAAATGACACTCCTGCAATAACAGCTTAATAAAATAATGAGCGTTTGGCTAGGCTCTCTATTTTGAGTATTTTTTTCTCTTTATCTATAAAAACTTAAATATTATTACTATCTTTCCCTAGCTACATATGGTGCGTGTTAAGAGAAAGTTTTTATGTTTTCTAAGATAGTATAACCTATATAACTATTTAGCTTATGTGTGTCGAAAAGCTTCCAAAGATTGTTGTCTCTACTTTTAACACTAATCCCTCAAGAGTGTTCATACATGAAAGCACATTGGCTATGTCACTATACTAAAATTGACGATAATATACACATGTGCTTGAGGAAAGGCATTAAAATCATTATTCGACGTGAATTTATACTATTTACGTAGCGGGAACAGCTCAAACTTGTAATGCACTTTATATGGGATTTTTTTTCGTCGATATTTTCTTTGAATGGTGATGTTTTACCTTTAAGTCATTAAACTGTTTTCTTACTATTATTTTTATTATGGAAATTTCTTGTAGTGCAGATTGAAAGGATTTATATATTTTCAGAGTTTTTGTTTAAACAGAAGTTCATAAAGAAAAATGATATGACAAGTAGATTTTTTTTATCGTTCATTTTTCTTTTGAGAATAAAAGACTTCGAAAAGAAAATTGAAATATGAAAAGCAAAAGTTATAGTGAAAAAGTGAAAGTGAAAATACAATTTGTTTTAAGCGCTCCTTTTTTCTGATGATTTTTCTGATTATTATTTTGTTTTGACTTGTTTATCCTAATTTTCGAAATGTTCCGAAAATTTAAGTTTTTCAGGAGCTCTAATCTTTATCTCAAATTAAACTTTAAATAATAGGAGAATTAGACAATTTTTTTTTCGGAAACTACTAAGTAACTCTGCATAAAAACCTTAAATTAATGGCAGAAAAAAATTAGGTCTTTATCCATTTAGAGGTTTTTGTTGTCTTGACAGATTACAGTTGACCTTGAATATCGATGTGAAAATGGAGCTTCAAAAATGCACGATTTATGCAATGCACAAAATCTGGAGTTGGCCCCGGGTAACTGTTTTTTATTTTCTTAAGACCTATTTTGTTTCTGAATTTTCATTTTTATATAGCCTGATATTATATTTAATATAATTATAAGGACCCTTTATTCCTAAGCCCGGTTATTCTCTTTTCATTACTCTGTTAGTTTTTATATATCTAATATAACCTTGTCATTTCCAATATATCTAGAATTGTTGCCATATCTTATACGCATTATAGTATTATCCTGCTTTGTCTTTGTATCCGAAAAACTCACACATTTACTCAACCCTATGCTTAATATGAAAAATTTATAGAAAACATTTACATACTAACCTTTGTCAATTGCAAAAAGATCCATTACAGCTCTCCATAAATTCTGTTTCTGAACACCACAAGCAGAATTTTGAGTGACCTTCAGTTAAGGAATGCACTAAAAGTAGTAGGCTTTAAGCTTTTCCAATACTTCGATGCAAAATGTCCTAACATGAGTAAGTTTGTTCAATATAAACAGATGCTACAGTGATATTTTCCAGAGTCTTTAGTACCAAACTGAAATACAGATAATTAGACTATTTGCCCAACTCCTCCAATATGAACTTCTTCTGGTTAAAGATATAAAAAAAGATTAGTGTATTTGTTTATTTAATAATTTATTTATTTATTAGCATTATACCTCATTTCATATAGCCTTCGGATGAAGTTATAATGTGCACTATGTCCCCCTATCGGTGGGTTTGCCAGATCAGGCCGTTGAGAAATATATAAATAGCTGATATCTCTCGGATCCAGGATTCAAGATTACAACTAAGTAAAAACTAAGTAACGAATATACTACGTATCATATTATATATTTATATACCCATT
Organism: Grigorovia transvaalensis; assembly: GCA_003708445.3. Taxonomy (NCBI): domain Eukaryota; kingdom Fungi; phylum Ascomycota; class Saccharomycetes; order Saccharomycetales; family Saccharomycetaceae; genus Grigorovia; species Grigorovia transvaalensis. Next base: position 21,602 of record PPXN03000084.1, read on the forward strand.
AATATATAATAACTAAGTACATACATAGACACACATATCTCGATTATAATAGAAGATCCAGGGCTCAGGATCCCATTTTTATCATACTATCCCAAGTCGCACCAATCGTTCTATATATATAAAGACTAGGAATGTGGAAAGCTAAAAATGCCTAGCTCATACATTTTATATCTAAAATTCCTTTGTTCACTGACAGTCGAAAACTTCTTTCAATGGATAATCTCCCAAGTTGATCTTAATTATCAAAAACTTAGTCTAAGACTAAAGAAACATTTCGGTATCCCACTATTCTCAACGAGACCACAGAAACGTTAAAAGAGACGGCTTTTACTATACTAGGTCGTATGTATAAAAATTGTGTGCATTTATCTTAGATAGGTTTACCCCTGCGAACATATATTTATTTGTCACAATTGAAGAATATTATGTATTCAAAAAATCACACAATTATAAAACAAAAAGAAACCTACCTGAAGCCAAACAAAAAAATGATAGAAAAGGGTTACACCTAAAAACAAAATGTCTCGGAAAAAGTTTATTTATTGCTTTTTGAAATTTCCAATTTCGAGCATTGCATAATCGTGCATTTTTGAAGCTCTATGTGAGGACGGAGTGATGTCGTCTACCTTATAATCCGGAAAAAATATTTTTGCGTCTCCCCTAGGAGGATTTCTTGGCGAAGATGAAAGAATCAGAGGGAGATTGGAATTCCTCCCAAATGCCTTTTTTCTGTGTTCTAGTTCTTTTCTTCCTGTTTTGTTTTCTGCTGTTAATGGGTCCAACATTAATGCGTTTTCAAAAGCTCTACGTTAAATGAACAACTTTTTTAATAAGCAATTACTTCGTCAAGTATCAACATTAACAATTAAAATGGTTATTGGCAATGACCTTCAAAATGTACTACTATCCTGCAATTCTAGACTGATCTGATACGACAAATTCAACAAGACCTTGTTGCTTTTTCCAATCATTACGTTTCTACTAAAACTGTGGAAAATTCAAACCGTGAATATTGGAAAGCATGACAAGTGGGCGATACTAAAATACAGTTTTCTCAAAAATAAGATTTTCTAGCTGATAGTACTTTAAAAATTGCTACAGGGTCTTTCGCCTTAAGCTGTTCTTTGATGAAACAGTTTCATGTAATAACAAAACATTTCCTCAAAATAGAGTTTATCTTACAGACTAACTTGTCTGATGTTTTTTGGTTATAACACCGACCTGTTTGTTACAGTCACTTTAAGTGACCATGATTCTTAAGATGAGGCAACCAAAAGGTACAAAAAGCAACAGAATTAACTGTATGTAAAACTTTGCCTTTTTTTATCTTGGTATAGAAAAAAAAGCATTGTCATTATTTTGAATTCGCATTATGTGTCTCAAAAATTTTCTTTTCATTTTAGCAAGTTGGGCAGCATCTGTTAAATCACAACCACTGGTTAAAAGGGCTTTTTCACTTACTCTAGGTGGCTTTCGTGCAAGACTTGCCATAGCACATTCTGTTGCTTGGGTAGGTGCAGCAGTGACATTATGTGCCATGTCGCCTACATCTGCTGCTTGTTGGGTTTCGTTGGCGATTGCAGCATTTTCTTCAGCCGATGGGCAAATTGCATGGGATAGCTCAACAGGTGGTTCTACAGTAGACAATATGGCTAAAAGGGACGTATTAGTTACCAAAATGGGTCATGTGTTTTACAATACCACCAGTGAATATGATCTTTCATTACTTAACAACCATCCTACCATCCATTTCGCTCATACATATGAAATGTTTTTACCAAACGCTAATGTGACTCAAGCTAAAAAGAGAGATGGTACTGGGAACGCAGCTGTATATTTCAAAACAGATTTTGGAGGTCATATGGCTATCGCACTTCCACATATCGATACAAACGGACTACTTGATCTGATTGCCGCTGCAACACCTGGAAGCATGAGCGTCAGCTCTACATTAGTCAAGAGAGATGAGTTTTCGGTAGATTAGGTGAGTTACAGCTTTGATAATACCAACAAAGATTTAGCCGTCGATATTGCTGATGATTCGAATCCGCCAGGTGCTGTAAGATATGAGTACGCTCTTGATGATTTTTCAAAGGCCAATCCTGGCTGGAAATATTGTATGTCTGCTCTATGGGATCCTAATCCAAACGAACCTATCGACAGTAATCATTCTGGAAATATTCAAAATGCATATCATGGGGAACTTTATTTTAACACTTATGGAGGTATTGATGGGCAATGTAATGATAACTGGGACTGTGAGTTTGGCGGCTGCGAAGGGGTTTGAAAATTTTATGTCTTCTACTCTTCTTGCGAGTAGCTACTTTTAGCTGCTAATTTTACTAGAAGCCGTTGAGTCTTCATAATCAAAAGGCTTTATGTGTGTTTTGGTTTCAGACCAAATTTAACTTATTTAAAGCGATTAAACTTAGTTTTCTACTATATAAAAGTGTGTAATTGAAAATTATTTTTATTGAAGAAAACAAAATTGAAAAAACATGCAACGAACGAAGGCGTATGCGATTTTCTACATTAAGAAACGTACTCGAAAATCTCTAAATATCATCAGCAAGCACGGCATAACTCAAAACTCACTCTTATTCCCCCATTTCTCTCAATTTCAAGCATTGAGTAAGGTCAAAAATGTTATGTTAATACTTTCAGAAACAAGCAATTTCAGTAGCAAATGTTTCAACAAGAATGTCCAAAAGTGCTGGAAATTAATGTCTTCTTTTGGATCTTAATGCTATGCCAGCTGCTGCAAAAAATGCCCCTTGATACCCCGTATGCACTCTTGAGGAAAATCATGTTACCTAGCTTTCCTACGAATAATTTCATCTATATACCTCCTAAAAATTCACACAGCAATTTTGTATACTAACTTATATAACCACCTTTCTACAATAAGAAACATCTAGATAAAAACCTATAGTAAATTATATTTTTAATAATATATACTCAGAAGATTAACATGACAGACTTAACTAAAGAAATTGCTAAGATGAATATAAGCGATCAAAAATGTGGGCTGGGAACATAGCCGAAACTTGTATCAAATATGGCGTCTCCAATGTCTGCCTTTAAGGGAGTGATACAGAGCCGAATCTGATAAAACAATGAAGTCATTTATATTGAATGAAAGTTTCTAATGATTCCTACAAACTTTCAATTAGATGTTCTGCTTGTTTCAACAATGCTTGGGTTATTGTTTGGAATCCTAATTATTCGAGTACTCTAACAGCTGCTATTTTTTTTTTTTTGGATTGGAAAAATTTGGAAGGATCCGTTAGTCTTCATCGGAAAAGTTTTATATATATTTAACCAGAATAAAATCGTTGAAATTTGTATCACCTCAGATACAATGAGAATGTTTAAATGTGACCTGAAACCACTTTGAGCATGACCTCTTGCTTGAATTTTTTTTGCTTAAAACCGTACCAAAGAACTAGAAATATCGAAGCAGCGACTTCCTCGAGCTGATATAAGCAGATTCAAGCCCAAATTCTGGTTTAACAAGGCAATGTAAACCAAGACTTTGTGTAGATATTTTTGCATGGGAACCAAAAACGACCGATATTTGGACCAAGGGAAAAATGTAGCATTAGTTCCATCTGTAAAAGAAAAACCTAAACAATTTTCTTATAGTTATTTCATGATAAAAATATTTCAGCATAACATGGATCAAAGTATGGTTAGTCTAGCACCATCATGTAACATTTTATCAGCAACTCAACGAAGTCGCTTTACTGTATTGAGTAATGGTGTGATAAATTTTAATGTATTAACACGGTTAGTTCTTTTGAAACGGAACTATTTAGTAGTAAGAGCCTTTCGAATATTGTGAGGTCCAAGAGCTGAAATTTATTACTAGCAACGTAAAAGATTGAATATGAATTCTGCAGAAGTTGCAGCTCTATAGTGATGTCTTATCAAGTTAATATTGTACCCTACAATTGAAGTTTTCAAGGGAACAAAAAGGAGATATAATAAATAGAAAATTTTTAGTCGGCTAAATGATGACCATTTTTGAAAGCAATAACTGTTCTGATAAACTCATTTCAGCAATTTCGTTAGTTATGTCTGCCATATTAATCTTCTGAGTATATATTATCAAAAATATAATTTACTATAGGTTATTTCTAGATGTTTCTTACTATAAAAATGGTGGTTATATAAGTTAGTATACAAAATTGCTGTGTGAATTTTCACGAGCTATATATATGAAATTATTCCTACAAAAACTAGGTAACATGATTTTCCTCAGGAATACATAAGGGGTATCAAGCAGCATATTTTGCAGCAGCTGGCATCACATTAAAATCCAAAAGAGGACATTAATTTCCAGTATACCACCCATGCTATGTTAGTGTAGCTTAAGTTTAAAAAAAAGTCATTCAATTGATCCATTCATTCAATAATTCATTGAATCTAATTTTGGTTAATGGTTTAGGAAGTGCATCAGCTGCATTTACTTTTGTATTTATGTATTCCACAGTGATGTTGTGAGATTGGATTTCGTCACGTAGTCTATTGGCTCTTGATCCATAGAAAACATTTCTGGAATCCTTGTCCGTGCGCGAAATCTAATGCTAAGAGTAATCGAAAATAAACTTGCCGCGTTTGAAACGGAAACAGAAAGCAGTGATATTAGTAGTTATTTTCTTAACATCAAACATCAGGCAGCGCTTGATTAACTCAAAGATTTAATTCAGGGTCCTTCAAGCAAGGAAGACACATCTTCCAAGTATCAAAGTTCTGAGTCTAACAAGGAAAAAAACAAGAGAAAATGCGAAGAGCTTTTAGACTTATTTTCACCAATGACCTCTGATGATGATTTTCAAAACCGTATTATTAGACACTGTCTGGAGTCTGATGAAATTCTTGCATATTGGCAAGGTCGCATTACAAAAGATAATAGGTTACAGTATTATCCCAAATTGAAAAGATATTTTGAAAATCCATACGATCCATGTTGGAAGGAATTTGGTAAACCTCCAATTTATACGAAGACACAAAAGAAGAGACTAGAAGAGACAAAATTGGTGATCCGCAGATCTTTCGAAGCGAGACTATTAGAGAAAGTGGTTTTTGACGGCTTAGATCGTAAAAACTCTTGAATTACATTACTTAAAAAATTATAGGCTTGATGACTATCAAAAGCTGCAAAAATATCTCGAAATTGTCCATGAAGAAATAATCTCTGAAGAAGAAAAAGAGGAAGAAGAAGACGAAGAAATAATAGATGCGATACATGAGGATTCGGGAGATTATTCTTCTGATGAAGAAGTAACAGTACTAGGAAATCGAAATAAAAAATAGGATTACCCAAACCCAAAACAATGGCCAGTTTTCAAGGTATTTTCATCGAGATACTTCGAACACCTTCAGTAATGTTGTTTCATTTTTGATCGACATCCACTTTCATTTATACTCAAATTCAATCTTATATTACCTCTGTTACATGTTTGTGGCACATTAACAATATTATGGCAAAACTACCTTGAATTGGAGTGCTAGGCATCTTATACTTTCATCTACTCTACCATCGCTTACTATAGCTAATTTGGACAAAATAGACAAGCTATACATGATGTGATAATTGAATGGTGAATGTTCTTGTTCTGCTAATATGAATTCTGTTAATTTGGAATCTCTAAATTTCATCTTGTCTGATATAGAAATGAATGGTTATTATTGTGTTACGTTGAGTTCTGAACAAAAAATGATAATGTCACTCAAGCTGCAGATACAAGTAATCTTAAAAGTGACGGAGTTTATTGAGGAAAAGGTGAAAAAACTTTTTGACTAGTTCTCTATATAATTTTCAAGATTTGTATGATAGTGGCTACTTAGCCGTAAGTTAATATTGGAATATATGAATAAATTGATATGATTAAGTATCAATCATATATCTGAAGTTGTTTGGTTATAAAGAGATATTGTTTCAGTTTACCGGATTTTGTGAAAAATCTGCGATGACTTTGAAAAATGAAAAATATTTTCATTTCAAAATATATATTTATTTTAAATACTTTTAAATACATCAAGAAGTTCCATTCATAATTCTATATGAGTAAACTATACCAGGAAACTGGTAGCTTCCACTAGTAAATAGGAAAAACAAATATCAAACTCTTTAACTAAGGATTTCATGATAAATATAGAAATGTTTTTTGCTTTATTTATTTCTTATTCTACTTATATTATTTAGAAAAATGAACAAGGAATTTAATTTGTTTGTAACTAATTTCAGTTCAATTGTTAATGGGTCAATATGAAGTATGTACCTTATACATTCTCTTATGCTATATTCGACGTTTAATTTATTATCAAAGAATCATTGTTGACTGAGTTTAAATGATGTTAATTTAGTTCAGTTAATTTGCAAAGTGTTGCAATTTTGAATTTTTTGCTTTCATTTGCTTGACAAAATCACTTAGGTAAATGAGTAATTTGCCATACCAAAAGCTTAGATGAAAGCTGACAACCAAATGACTTTAACCAAGAAATGTTATTGTGCATTCAATGCATCCTCTTTGAATTTTAGGAATTACTTAAACTTTGCTCAAAGAAATCTTCGTGAGAAAAAATACCTTCTATTTCCGCTTCCGTTTTAGGTAATTTCCCTTTTTCATTCTGGGGTTTTCCACATTTTTCAACAGTGAGTTTTTCAAAAAGGAAAAAAGAAAGCAGCTTTTCTGTTTTTGATTATTTTTTTGATCACTTTCCAAATATCATAAGTTGTTATTACTTTCCTATCAAGAAGGTTAATGCATTAAGTGATTCATATACCAATGCTATTATGATTTTACATCAAGTATCTTATTATGGTTGATGGTTTTGCCCGTTGAAGATAGTAACAATATAATGGTATGAATTGTTGCATTTTTACTACAAATTTGCTTTTACCAGTAAATATATTAAGTTTTGCTGGTGTTCCAAGGACTATTTTTAATTTCAAGTACCACGAAGCTGCTTCCATTTATTCTTAGCTGACAGAAGGTACATTGTCGTTATCAATGGAGGTCTGCCCTCTTTTAATTCCCATTACTTGGATATTCTAGTACCCTTTCTATGTTCTATCAACCTGAAGAAGAAGTTGTATTAAAGATTTTGAATTTGATTCTAATTGAATGATTGCATGTGATAGCAGCCTGGTTTACTTTTATCTGCTGAACTACACTTCGATACTTTAGCTGCTTGTATGATTGTCTTCAGGGACTATTTTTTAAATTCAATTATTTTAAACTAGTTTGGAAACTATATTTAATTAAGCAGTTTATATCACCCTTATTTTGGATTTGATTGATGTTTGTATTATTATATTTATACTGGTCATTACATATTCTTATTCAAGATTATTGAATTTTACTTAGATACCATCACTATACTATTGAGGATTCAATTATCTTCATATTTGATTTTCAATTCAAGTATCATTGAAAGACAATGATTTCTGTTGCATTACTTAGCTGATACGCTAGTCAGCATACTGAGATTAGTTAATAATAGTTTTTTAAAACCAGTTAATTTTATTAGAGTCAAACAATTACACGTTTTTAGTACCATTAGTGCCTATTGACTAAGCATGTATTTGATTTTCAACCTCCAAGCTACCTCTGAACTGTTCTACCATCTTGGACAGTTTTTTCACTCACCATGCTAATTTCTCGGTTTTCTCGACTTCATCTTTTGGTACACCAGTGAAGGCACTTTGTAGCTGAATCTAACTTCATTATTGAATTTATATCCCCAATTAAATTTCCATCTGCTGTTTCAACCAAATGATAAAATGGTATTCTGTGTTTGACACACAAGTAATTTGATTATGCAACTTCGCTCTAATATATTGGATTGATTAATGATTTTGGGGTTTAGCCATGTATCACTATTTTCAAAATGATCTACATAGTTTACTGTTGGAGTGGTATCTATTACACAATTGCTAACGAGTCAGAACTATTTGCTACAAACCATGGAAAAGTTATGTTTATTTCCATAGCTTTGTTTCTCTATGATTGGATATTACTTCTAATGCCTGGGAATAATGAGTCTTAACCATGGCAGAATTATAAATTAGATGCAAGACTGCAACATTGTCTTTGTTCAAACAGGCTAGGGCTCTTTTTGATGTCAATACTCTATGACATTACTTGCTTTTTACTTAATTTTGTCGATTTTTATGATAGAGGTATTGATCCATGAGGGCCCCTGTTAATATAAGATAATATATATATATATATATATCTGCTTGAAATAAATATTTTTCTCTCTTTCAACCTACAATTAACAAACCTTCGCATTTTCAACTCAGCTATTTCTCGTTATGAATTGATTGTTTTTCAGTGAAAAAAAGAAAAAAAATAAATTTCACCAAACATTTTACTAGAGAAAAATAACATTCAACTCTACTTAATAACTCGCTAAGTTACCAATATGAAACGAATTTCTGACAGATTCTTAATCATTGATGAATGGGTTTTAAGGAAGAATCAAAGCAATGACTATTACAAGTTATTTAATATCGACTACTAAGATTATCAAGCTGATAGGTTTGAAAGAAAAGAAATAAATCGTCGTAGAGATGAATTATTTCATTTCAAGGATTTAGCTAGCCTAAAACTAAGTGACGTAAAAAAAGTCAACTGTCCTCCATTATTTGAATTATGTAAAATTACTAAAAGATATGTTCTATTCAACTCTAACGGTGCTAGCTATATCTTTATTATTTTTGCTACCTTCAACTACTACAATCTTACCTTAACAAAAATAATTTTTGTATATCTAATATCAAATTTACTATTTTCTGAAGGAGTAGATACTTAATTCTATTGCACTTCGATACTGTATTTTTTCCCTCACTACCTCGATTCTAGTTCCAATATACGTCTTTCGAATTATTTTTCTTTTTGGTAACTGGTTTTGTTTATTGAGTTGATTGATATTATTGATCTCTTCTATCCATTGGACTTTTGTTTATCATTTGCAATCCATTCCTTTAGCTAGTGTATTTAGAAACCAAGAAAGAAATGATTGCTATGAAGTAACGTGTATTTCAGTGTCATTTGTGCAACTTAAAGATGATCACTAAGCCAGCTAGTTGACATGCAATTGTAAAAAGTTTTCTTCAATAAGCAGTTACCACCAAGATAAAGAACAAATTTTGTCCTCACAGACATCCCTGATATCAAGTCCGTATCTTGGAGATTCATCTATATGGCTTAATCAGCAACAAGTTATGAAGGTTGACCAGAAGGAAACAACTGGATAAGGTTAATTCATTTTTTGGTTATGAATACCATTGTTACCTTCTGTATGATTCGCAATCAATACCACGATACTTTATACATAATTTGGCGATTTGTTCTATCCGCTTATAACTTTGTGATACTGAATCTATAAGCGAGGCAGTAGCTATGATAAAGCACTTTCAAAGCATGAATTTAAATAGGACATCGTATTTCTTTATTCACAATTGCAATATGTTTGAACAGAACTGCTTATTTTGCTACTGTATTTTTGTTTGACAAGTCATTATGTTTTCATTACTGTATTATTGAAATGAATCAGAAGAACTGTTTGAAACTGTTTCAATAGGTGAAGTCGATAATGGTAAAAGCTATGATGAGCTTTTTTTATTCAAAATTTCCAGAAAAGATACAAGATCTAATAAATTGATTACTTCTACTTTTGATGCTTCATGCCACAAAGTGTCATTTAACAACAAAACAACAGTTTATCTTAGAAAATTGGAAGCTATGTTAACAAAGAATACTTTGCAATGATGCTGAATTTTACTACTGTTACAAATAAGGATAAAGATGCCAGCATTTATTCTTCCTTGATTAAATTACAGGATACAAATTTTTACAAGAAATGATTTTGTTGTTCTCTCCACAGGTATAGGGAACATATTCTTACAACCAGTGGGTGCTAAATAGTTGTCTTGAGCTTATGAGGAAGCAAGCAGATGGTTCCCATTATTTAACCAAAAATCTCCATTAAGGCCATTCTTTGTTAACAAAACAATATGATGCAGTAACCATGTAAGTATATGGCGGAGACCGGGCTTCTCTTTTTCTTTAATATTTAATTTGCATAAACTCACCGGTAGAGCTTCTCAGTGGTTCATTAACTTTTCAGACAATAATGACCTACGTACTATGCCCTTCAATGATCTTATCGGTGAATTTACTCATTCATTTGGTGCCCAATTTGATCCTTATGACCTTAGTTGCAAGTTCTACTATACAACAACGCACTAATGTAGATGGCTACATCCGGAAATTCAACCAGTTTTTAGTAAGAAAACTCACGTAATAACAACAACAGTATATCTAATTAACCGTTGTACTAGGACGTCTCCTAAGTTAATTAAGTCGTTATAGCGTCTCTAGTATTGTCAAATGTAGGTTCAATTGAAGTTTCATTATAGTTTTATATTACGGTCCGAAGCTAACCTACAACAATTGGTTTGTGCAGAAACTTACAAGATATTTCAGAGGAGATTTTGGTACCAGAATTCAATGACACAGAAGTTCTATTTACTACTCTTATCCAATTCTTTTGTGAAGCCATCCAAAAAGATAAAAACATATCGTCTCGTCATTTTATGAATCAAGCTATGCGCGCTTACTTTTACGGAATGCCTTGATTACAACTCTCAATGCCCAAGAGTGCATATTATCCATCATAGATATTTATTCGCTTCTCTAGAATATCTTATTTCTTTCTGAATATTTAGATGATCTGATAACTATCTATCGCCGTTAATTCCAAGACTTCCCATGACACCACGAAAGGTTTCTGGGTACATGAAAATTCTATATTTAAAAGTTATCGTGGAATATCAAGCTGAAGTAAGCACTCTGGTTAACATTGGCCAAGAAGAAAGATCTGTCAATGTTAGACATTGAAAGCTTCCTTTTGAAGTAATCCAATCCATGATGAATGACATCAAGTCAGGTCTAAAAAAATCAATTGACCATCAAGGTTAACACGTCAATTTTGGTTCGGTATATGGAACTAATATAGAAATTTTTGGTGTCAGAGTTGCTAACTGTAAAGATGATGCCGTCATGGCTCTTTCTTCAAAAATTTCGATTCTGATATCGTTTTAGGGTTTATCATGAAATGGAATGATAGCAACAGTTTCAACAATATCATTAGAAATGCCTCTTAAAAATTCGGTCCTAATATTTGAATTAATCATGGTTCTTGTGTTGCTATGCGATGTGTTTCTTTTATGTTTCCCTAACTTCGGTATACTTAGCTATAATAGCTCAAGTACAGTCCAGACATATTACTTTATTTTCAACTTCACATGTTCCCAATAATTACCTAAATAATCACCTTTAGTAACACTCTCCACCCCTTAGTGAAAAAGAAACTGTCCTTAGTTTAGAAAACTTTCATTGCTCTGAATCCATTATTTGACGCAAAAGGTTTCAGTAAATATTCGACATTGCTGCCAAGTAGCCATTCAATGGGTAAAATAGTAGTATCCCAAATCTCAGCATCCTTCCACCGAATTTCACAGGAATTGTTAGGGAATACCTCAATAACACTTTCAATATTGGATAAACTCTTCTGTATTTCTTTTTGTTCAACTGGTGGTACATATCTAGCACGAGTAGTTCTAGGGTTGTGGGCTTTCAAAGCCTTGATGTTAAATGTAGGGTTCTTGAAACGACCAAGAGTGCGGGGAAGTGCTAACTTATAACTTTGCCTACCGATTTTGTCAATAATCTTAAATGGACCATAATAAAGAGAATGAAATTTCCTATAAGCACCATTGTTGTAAGCATCTTTATGTACCCAAACTTCTTCGCCAATATTGAATTCTAAAGGACGGTGTTGTTGATTGAATCGAACTGAAGCATTATCTTGCGCATTGGCCATATTTCCTTGAGCCATGGACCAAATTACCTGAAGTGCCTTTAAATGTTCATCTAACTTAAATTGTTTACTACCTTCAACCAAAGCTTGTTCTGCATTATGTATGTGATGGGGTCTCGTAAACACATGAGTGAAACCGGGAACTCGTGGATGATATCCGTAGTTTGCATGGAAAGGTGTCATCTTAATAGTAGCGTGGTAACTGCTGTAGTAAGCAAATTCTGTCATCTTCAAATACTTAGGCCATTCATTTGGGTGATCACCAGTCATACTACGAATAATAGAAATTATAGTACCATTTGGTCAAGATTCAAGCAGAGACTAAGCTTGAATCTTTACCACAAATAATTAACAAATTTAGTCCCTTGATCGGAAACAATTTCATCTGGGACACCATGTTTACATATAACCTCAGCCAATAAAAGTTCGGCACATTCATCTGCTTTAACGGTAGTCGACGTAGCAATGAATACAGCCATTTTAGTTAATCTGTCAATACATTAACTTGGATTATGAGAAAAATAGGAAATTGACCCTCAGATTGCTTTTTTACACCAAAATACTAGCTCTTACTGACTATGGAGTATTCTGGTTTGACGTCCTTTTATTACCGAATTATTCAAGAATAATCCAATTTTATTCAGAAATGATATTCTTCTCTCTCATCTGAATTTGGAAACAGAAGGTTCTACTGAATCTAAGACGAAGGGGTTAGTTGATAATTGAACCAAAATTGGGATTCAACTAATACTGGCATTATTAATGGTTGCGTTTGTGCAGGCAATGCTTCGAACACAAGCAGAAAAAATTTAGGTACTCAAGCATTTTTTGTTGTGGATATAGTGATAAAAAAGACACGCATGATTCATATTCCTTCAAATCTTTTTCATCTGCCGACTCAAACTATTTAATATCTTTAAATATGGTCATATAATTCCTTCTATGAGATAATGTTTTGCTGCTTTAGAAAGCTATTTTATATTGCCATCAATAACCCATACCACAAATTTCTCACCACCTGTCGACTTTAAATATGGCCATTATAGTACCATTGAGCATTCTTTTTACGAGTTGAGCTTCTTTCTCGGTAGATGATACTATGTTAAATATTGTTGCGTTTTGAAGTTTATGTCATCTTTTTCCATGAATTTGCTGGAATTGCTGCTATACAAGTACTCATGGCCAAGAAATAAAATCGATGCCAATACCCCCACAGCCTGAATTGCTCTTACTGAATTTACTGTTGGTAAGGTGCATTTCCTCATTTCGCTTTTAAATGTCAAATTTTACCTTCCCTATTGCTATTACTAAAAAGCTTTAATAATCGAATGCTTGTTTATAAAGGTGTCACTGGTTTTGTTTACTTCTTTGGCTTGTTTGCATATTTTAATCCCCAGGTTGTTTGAAGGTTGGAAGAACGCTTTTAGCCATAAGTTACAGCGAGACTATTTTTCCCTCGCAGGGTGCCTGAATGAATGAAAGATGTAATTGAAAATGAACGGCATACCTTTATCTAATGGTGTAAGTACTTCATGAAACAATAGTACTTCATCACCAACTTTAAATTCTTTGGCAATTTTGTGACTTTTCTTCATGACTGAGAGGTTTTCTTGCTCATCTGAAATAAATAAATGAATACTGTTAATAATTTCATTTACAGCATTCAAATAACCTGAGATTAGCTTGTTTGCAGGTATCCTGAAACCTTTCTTTGCTCTTAACTTGTTTCTTCTAGATGTTTCAATGGGATTTTGTATTCCTGGATAACGTTGATGAAATGCATAAGCTACCAAAAGTTGAGTTGCATGAACCGTAGATTGATATGAATTATTATAAGCAAATTCTCCGAATGGTAAGTACTTTTTCCAAGCTTCGGGATACTTATTACAATGAATAATTATATTTTCTTTTGACATCCTTTTCATACATTCTACCTGACCATCTGCTTATGGGTGGTTTTTAACAGTGAAATTCAGCTGCATACCAAAAATTTTCGTCAATCTATCCCAATCTCTGAAGTGAATAAATGATCATTATCAAACTATTACATTAGGCATACCATGTGAAGATTGAAAACATATTATCAAGTTAACTTCTTGTTGCTTGAATAATCAAATTGGTGCTTTCTGTGATATTCAAATGGACCATTATGAAAGCTATTTTGCTAATCAGATGATATCTTCTGAAATTGAAGATTTAAAGTCTATTCGAAACATAGCGAGAAATTTTCTTCTTTTCAACTAAAAAGTAAGATCGCCAATTGCATAAGCTTGACAATTTGTTATTAAGTTCAAATAGTGGGATATTTAAAAAAGTATTGATGATACTTACAGTAATTCAATTATCAAAGATTCATCATGACTTTTTTTAACTATCTTTTGTTTTCTTTCTTCGATATTTTCCACCCTGGTGAGCATCATTACTATTCAAAAACGAAATGCTTTCATTCTCGTTCACATTTTGTTATTTATTAACAATTAGCTTAGAGATTTCATATCCAAAATTTGAAATTCGCTCACGCCACTGTTATGCTTGATTTTCTCATCTGAAGTTATCTTCATATATTTCTTTGGTGTCATAATCTTAGAACAGGTATCTTCAAATACGTCTAGCTACCACTTTGGTTGGATATTTTTTCTCAATAAATGATTTTAAACCATTATCTTGCTTCATAGCCTCAACGTTAGTAATACCCTGTTGACCAGCGTTATCAGTTGTTGGAACATCAGAAGATGGAGCAAATAAGGATCTTGGAAATGTAGAATCAACAAATTCTGGTTGATCATGCATAACTTCACCAGATTTATTTTCTTTATTAGTATCAAAAACAGTATAGTCATGGGATAAAGCTTCCAGTAATGGATCAAAAATTGTGGATTCAGAAGTAGTTTCAGTCCAGTTCTTGCTAACTTTAACAATACGATAATTTGAAGTATCTACAACACGATGTTGAGATGGTACGTAAACCAAATACACCTTTATGTAATTTCCTGCTTTTGCGGATTTTTACATAGAAAAACTGCTTTTGCGGGATTATGGGACTGCGT